>JXCR01093371.1:330142-356799 GCA_002079205.1 Phalaenopsis hybrid cultivar
ATATATATATATATATATATCTTAAACCCTATTTTCTTAGCCTTACATCTCTCCAAAATTACACTAAATTTTTTTCCTCTCTGGTTCATTCAAACACATCCATGAAAAACATGTTAACCTGAACTCATTGACTGATTCATAATTTTATATACAATACATATAACCAACATAGCTCCAAAAATTATAGGCAACCATTGAAGATTCCCTAAGATTATAACCATTGAAAACTATAGGCAACCATTCAAGAGGTTTCCAAAATTGTCTCCAATTAGATTCCCTAAGATTTATGAGTAAGCCGACCGGCCCATCTTCCTAACTTTTCATACCCCCCTCAAACTGGGTCATATATGTGATAAAGGCCCAGATTGGTATTCAACTCAATGATGC
This sequence comes from Phalaenopsis hybrid cultivar, assembly GCA_002079205.1. NCBI lineage: Eukaryota > Viridiplantae > Streptophyta > Magnoliopsida > Asparagales > Orchidaceae > Phalaenopsis > Phalaenopsis hybrid cultivar. Next base: position 330,530 of record JXCR01093371.1, read on the forward strand.
TACTTGGAGGTAGAGATTTAGTGAAGACATCGACGACTTGATCAGTTGGAATGTAAATCAAGTGAATAACGCTACCATTGACCTTTTTAGAGATAGAATTTCTATCAATCTTGATGTATTTGGTCATGCCATAATGCACAAGATTTTTTGTAAGTTGTCACAAAACATCTTTATAGAATTGATCATGAAGTATCCTAACTCATTTAGTAACATTTGGATCTACGTTCCTTCATAAATTTACAAAGGAAGTGCCCGATATTTGTATTCTACACTATTTCTAGAGACTAATGTTTTCTTCTTGTTTCTCTATGTGACAAAATTTTTGCAGACATAGGAACGATACCCAGAAATAAATTTTATGTCTTTAAGTTCTCTTCCCAACTAGTATTAGTGCATGTTGGGATAGAGAAATGAGATTCGATCAATTCACAACCAACTCACACTGCGAAAAACACACGCCAATTCTAGACATCCAAAATAAAAATTGAACATAAGTGCACAATACAAGAAATTCGGAAAATCACAAAAGATATAAAGTAAAAAAAACCTGAGAATGAGAAAAAACCACAGAGTCACACCGCAACAATATTTCATTATGAAGTGAGGAATAATGTACAGTTTACATTGTTAGATATAGTTTTGTATTTCTACTGCTTTACCAATTAAGGGTAGTTTAGTCTTTTCCATATTGTACATATATATACTCTTGTAATGAGGTAATGTGGTAGATTTGAAACCCTAGCCACTTTTCGTCTCCCTTGTTTTCTCATCTCCTTCCCTTTGATTGCAATTGTTAACATGGTATCAGAGCGGTTCTGATCATCGACAGGATTGTCATTTGGAACGCAGAACTCCTATTCAAGGCGTACGAAGCCCTTTGCCGTCGGCAAGTCTCGCGACTCCTCCCTGCCATTTGTGCGACTCACCCGATCATCACAACTCCTCCGCTCACTGTTCGCGACTCGTCCCTGCCATCCTCGCGACTCAAGTTCGCGACTCCTCCCTCTCTGTTCGCGATTTCCGCTGATCCTGTTCATTTGTCGAGCTTGTGAGGCACGTGATTTATTCGAGATTATAGGGTTGCTTAGGGGACTTTATCAGATATTTCGGAGGTTCACTTTTATGTAGTTGCAGTTCTTCGAGCGATCTATCGTTATTGGTATTGATCTTCCTCTTCTTTGTTTTTTTTTTGTATCATTGCAATGATGGGTAAAAAGAACGATTCCCTTCAGTCTATCAGTGTCCAATTAAATGGACAAAATTACTCTTATTGGAGTTATGTTTTGAAGAATTTTTTGAAAGGAAAAAGAATGTGGAGTTATATTTCTGGAACATCTGTGAAGCCTATAAATGAAAATGATGAAAAATATGAAGAAATGTTGGAAGTATGGGAAACAAATAATTCAAAAATAATCACTTGGATCAATAATTCAGTTTCACAATCAATCGGTGTTCAATTAGCAAAATATGAAACCGCCAGAGAAGTTTGGAATCATTTGGAAAGATTATATGTGCAGTTAAATTTTACAAAACAATATCAATTAGAGATGAACATTCATGCTCTTCAATAAAACAACATAAGCATTCAAGAATTTTATTCTGCTATGACTAATCTTTGGGATCAGTTATCTCTTACTGAATCTGCAGAATTACGAGCTTTTAAATCATACACTGATCGTAGAGAAGAACAGCGTTTGGTTCAGTTTTTGATGGCTCTTCGAAATGATTTTGAAGGGCTTCGTGGAACAATTTTACACCTCAATTCTCTTCCAATAGTTGACTCTGTGGTTAATGAGTTATTAGCTGAAGAGATTCGTCTCAATTTTCAATCTGAAAAAGGGAATGTTGAGAAAGGGATCCTCCCCACTCCTAATCCATCTATTTTTACTTCTACTCATAATAAAAGTAAATCTCATGGAAAAGTTGATTTTGATGAATGTAGCTTCTGCAAGCAAAAGGGTCATTGGAAAGCTCAATGCCCAAAGTTGCTGAACAAATCTCAGCAGACACAACAACTGAATCCGCTACACCAACACAACTTCAAGACTTCAACATCAAATGTTGACTCTCCTGGTGTTGGACATGCATATTCTTCAGGTCCCACAGTAGCCGTGCTTGCTGAAAAGTTTCAATAGTTTCTTGCCACACAACCACATGTCATGTTTGCCTTCTCAAATATAGGTTTGACTTCTTCTAGCTCATCAGGTATATCATCTTCCATTTGGATTCTTGACTCTGGAGCCTCTCATCATATGTCATCTGACTTTACATCATTTGTATCCTTACATCCTGCATCATCTGTATCTGTCATAACCGCTGATGGCACTCCTATGTCATTAGCAGGCATTGGATCTGTATGCACACCACATTTATCCCTTTCAAATGTTTACTATATCCCCAGTCTTACTTTGAACCTTGTTTCTGTTGGTCAATTATGTGATTCTGATTTCTCAGTTTTACTTTCTTCCACTTCTTGTTATGTGCAGGATCTGCAATCCAAGAGACTGATTGGGACAGACCATAAACAAGGTGGACTTTATATTATGGATGAGCTGAGAGTTCTAGATATTGCAGCTTTCAGTGTTGACCTATCATCTTTTCATTTGAGTTCATCTTCTTCTAAATTTTATTTATGACACTCTCGCCTTGGACATGTTTCCTCTTATCGTCTAAAATACCTAGTTTCTACAGGCGCTTTGGGCGAGTTAAAAACTAGTGATATTTCTGACTGTTGTGGTTGTAAACTAGCTAAATTTTCTGCTTTACCCTTTCCTAAAAGTGTTTCACTTTCTGTTGCACCTTTTGACTTGGTTCATTCAGATGTATGGGGTCCATCACCTGTTGTTACAAAAGGTGAATCTAAATATTATGTCTCGTTCATTGATGACTATACCCGATATTGTTGGCTTTATCTTATGAAAAATCGGTCTGAATTTTTTAGTGTTTATAATATATTTCGTGCATTTGTCAAAACTCAACATAATGCTGTTATTAAATGCTTTCGATGTGACCTGAGAGGTGAATATACCTCTACTAAATTATCTGAATTACTTGCATATGATGAGACTTTCCTTCAAACTTCTTGTACTGACACTCCTGAACAAAATGAAGTTGCTGAAATGAAACATTGTCACATTGTTGAAATAGCTCGTTCCCTTCTTTTGTCTGACTCCGTTCTAAGTGAATTTTGGGAGGAAGCTATTCTTATTGCAGTTTATATTATTAACAGAATTCCATCTTCTGTTACTTCAGGTTTGTCTCCCTTTCAAAAACTATATGACCATGCTCCTGATTCTTCTGCTTTAAGAGTTTTTGGTTCTACTTGCTTTGTTCTTTTTCCTCATGTACAACGTAATAAATTGTCTTCACACTCGACAATCTGTGTATTTCTTGGTTATGGTGACAGTCAAAAAGGGTATCGTTGTTATGATCCTGTCACTCAAAAACTTTTTGTCTCACGACATGTTGTATTTCTTGAGCATATACCATATTACTCCATTCCTCCTTCTTCTCATAGTTTTACAAAGTCTGATCTTATCCCAATTGATCCTTTTCACACCGACTTATATTGAACCTCATCATGTGATTCATCATCCAAATCATCTTGATATTGAGCTTTGCAGGGTTGACACTGGTAGTTCTGCAGATCCAGATGCTCCCACTATCCCTACGGCTCCCCAAGACCCTTTTGTGATTGTGGATCATCCTCTTCCTCGGTACCCTCACCGTGATCGTAAGTCTACTAAATTGCCAGATTTTGTTTACTCTACTTATTCTAATTCTTTTGCTTCCTTTTTAACCTCCATTCAAAATTTGTCTGAGCCCTCTTCCTATCAAGAGGTTGTTCTTGATCCTCTTTGGCAGAAAGCTGTGACAGAAGAACTTTATGCTTTGCAAAAGACAGATACGCGGGACCTTATCTCTCTTCCTCCAGGAAAACGTGCAATTGGTTATCGTTGGGTGTATAAAATCAAAACCAAGTCTGATGGGTCTGTTGAGCGATATAAAGCTCGTTTGGTTGCTAAGGGACTTTCTCAACAATATGGTCTAGATTATGAAGAAACATTTGCTCCTGTTGCCAAAATGACTTCTATGCGTGCTCTTATTGCAGTCGCCTCTATTCATCAGTGGCATATTTCTCAAATGGATGTTAAAAATGCATTCTTAAATGGTGATCTTCAAGAGGAAGTTTGGTGTCTCCACCAGGTGTCTCTCATAATCATTGTGAAGTTTGTAAATTAAAGAAAGCCCTCTACGACCTTAAACAAGCTCCTGGAGCTTGGTTTGAAAAGTTCCCCATTGTGATTACATCACTTGGTTTTCATTCTAGCTCACATGATACTGCTTTGTTTCTCAAAAATACCTCACATGGTCGTATCATACTCTCTCTATATGTTGATGACATGATCATCACTGACGATGATGATAATGGGATTGCAGAGTTGAAATTACAATTAGCTCAACAGTTTGAGATGAAAGATTTGGGTACTCTTCGATATTTTTTGGGGATTGAAGTGACCCATTCTCGTAGAGCTTATCTTCTTTCCCAATCTAAGTATACTGGCACCATCCTTGAACAAGCTCGTCTATCTGATACTCGAACAACTGCTACTCCTCTTGAGCTTAATGCTTATTATAACTCTTCTGATGGCGTTCCTTTGTCCGAACCCACTTTGTATCGTACACTTGTTGGCAACTTGATATATCTTACCATCACTAGACCTGATATTTCTTATACAGTACATGTTGTCAGTCTGTTTGTTGTTTCTCCTACTACAGTTCATTTGGCAGCAGTTCTTCGCATTCTTCGATATATTCGATATCTTCGGGGCACTCAATTTCAGAGCCTTTTCTTTCCTACATCTTCCTCATTAGAATTTTGTGCCTACTCTGATGCTGATTGGGGTGGTGATTCCACCAATCGTAAGTCTACCACAGGATTTTGTATTTTTCTAGGAGATTCTCTCATTTCTTGGAAGAGTAAGAAACAAGCAGTTGTCTCTCGCTCTTCTACCAAAGCTGAGTATAGTGCCATGGAATCCACCACTGTATAAATTGTTTGGTTGCGTTGGTTACTTGCTGATATGAGTGTCTTTTTCTCTAGCCCAACTCCTATGTACTGTGATAACAAGAGTGCTATACAAATTGCCCGCAACTCAGCGTTTCATGAGCGCACCAAACATATTGAGATTGATTGTTATTTCACTTGTCATCATTTTCAGCATGACACCATCACTTTACCCTATATTTCTTCTTCCATGCAAGTTACTGACGTGTTTACGAAATCGCATTCCACTCAACGTTTTTGTTTTTTGATTAGCAAACTCTCGATGATTCTCTTTGATGCATCGTGAGTTTGAGGGGGATGTTAGATATAGTTTTGTATTTCTATTGCTTTACCAATTAAGGGTAGTTTAGTTTTTTCCATATTGTACATATATATACTCTTGTAATGAGGTAATGGGGTAGATTTGAAACCCTCCCTTGTTTTCTTATCTCCTTCCCTTTGATTGCAATTGTTAACATACACCACACTCAGATTTCATCTCTGCAAGCCTGAAACTCACGAACGCTCCTCTCTCGATTGCACAAGAGCCACCTGGGAGCTCGAATAGCCCTCAGCTGCTCCTAGGGCTTTCGCCCCTCTCTGCCGGGCTGGCTGTGTTTGTTCGCTCTAGACCAATTTTTTCTGGACCGTTCGTCCACCTAGCCTTCAGGAATAGCAGACATATTATAATACTACAAAATAAATTGTGGTGCAATAGTTGTATATTGAGTTATGTTATTCTTGCATGTTGTGGTCATGAGTTTGACTCTTTCTCTCTCTCTCTCTCTTTTTATGTTTTCTTGTGTTCGTTATATTCACAAACAAGTCAAACTATTTGAAGCCAAGCATAAACTTAGAGAAGTCAAACATTAACTTGCTCGAACTGAATATTAAGAAAAAAAAGTGAACTTGAAGCCACACAAGGCTCCCTCTATTTATTTGAGACTCATTTATAATCCTACCAAATTCTGATATTATCTTCTTATCATATACTGTTCTAATTAGCACAGTTTCTCTTTAATTAATATAAGGAATCCACTTGAAAACGAACTCTCTAAAATCTTTGCATTAATTCTAAATTTTACTTAAAAATTAAATGTAACTTTAATTATTGATCTAATTTAAATGTTATAGTTTCAACTTAATCTCTAAATTTCCTAATACTTTAAAGTTTTAAACCAATTTAATTTTAAGCATTAATGCTTTTTAATTTGACATGTTGTTAAATCATATAATTTATCAATTTTTTATTTTTAATTTATTTAATTTGTATCAAATTTGTCTCATGCAATGAATTAGAGAATACAAATTTATTATTCTTCTTAAAATTATTGTATAAAATCAAATCCCAATAATTATTATAGTAGCATTGTTTGTTCTCCCATCATGCATTGGATTGCTTTCTTTTGCGAGACATGGTCAGATGATTCTCTATAGTTTCTACATGCACATTTTGGTAGAGTGGTATTGCCTTCTCTAAACTGGAGGTCCAAGGTTCAAACCCTTGCACACACTCACACACACACTAAAAGGGAAATGTACATACATACCAGAAAATTTCTTTGTATTTACAAATCTCACATGTGGTATAAGCCTATGAAAGAAATGTGTATTTCACTTAATACTATTGGCATTTTTTATGTAGTATTAAATATTTGAGTGTTATGCATGAAATTATGAATGTTTTGGTGTTGATCCATGGATACATAAGAATTGTGTTGAATGGATGTAAATGCCCCACAAAAATAGGAACTTCAAGAAAATTTTATTCTATTTGTGTAGGCATCTTGTGCATCCATTTTATAATATTTTTACTACATAAATTGTTCCCGCCCATGGCCTTTCTATGCAGTAAAACTATTGCTTAATGTTTTTATGTTTTTTTATGTAGTTAAACTATTGATTAATATTTTCTTCTGGAATGATTTCTGTCCATTGCCCCTCTTTGCAGCTTCACTGGAAGAGTTACTATAAGAACCTGCTTCTTTTAGCATATCAAAGTTTTGGTGTGGTATATGGTGATTTAGCTACTTGTCCTCTGTATGTCTATAAAAGCACTTTTACTGGGAGACTCCATAATTTTCAAGATGAGGAGACAATTTTTGGTGCATTTTCCTTAATATTCTGGACTTTCACTTTGATTCCATTGCTAAAATATGTATTCATCGTGTTGAGTGCGGATGATAATGGTGAAGGTGAGTTATAAGGTGCTTATCCTTTCTTCTACAGAAGGCTGGTCATTGAGCAATTTTTCATATCTAAACTCTATTCTTATTATGGACATTGTTTCTGTAGGGGGAACATTTGCTCTATACTCTCTTCTTTGCAGGCATGCAAAGTTCAGTCTTTTACCTAATCAACAGGCCGCTGATGAGGAGTTATCTACATATTATAGGCCTGGTTATACATCCCGGAGTACTGCTTTATCTCCATTGAAAAGGTTTCTCGAGAAACATAAAAAGACACGGACTGCTTTACTACTAGTAGTCCTCTTTGGCGCTTGTATGGTTATAGGTGACGGCGTTCTCACGCCGGCGATTTCTGGTAAATATTGATTTGTCATTTTTTCATAGCTTGGAAGAGTTAAGTGCAGTATTGTAAACGAATTTTTTTATCTTCTGCAGTTCTATCATCAATATCTGGGCTGCAAGTTCGTGCTGAGGGTTTAAGTAATGGTTAGTCACTCTTGTTTTCTTCCGTGGTATTAGGCGTAATTTAGAGTTTCATATGGGATAAACAGTTAATAACTAGCATCCATCACTAACTGACTGTATAAGCTGGAAGGATCTCATTGTTCTGGAGATGACACTGATGACATTTTTGTACTCGTTAATCTTATTTTGAGGTTAAACTTGAAGAAAGATTTACATACCACACAATTCTTATGTATTTACATATCCAGCACCTAAAATTCAATCTTTACATATATGACACCTTTCCTATGCATGAAATGGTGTATTTCACTTTTTAAAAATCAAAATAATGATATGAAGGATTTGTCTACTTTAAATGTAGAAGTAAAGTTTAGGTGTTAGATATGTAAATTCATAGGAATTGCGTGGTATGTGTGTAAATGCCCATAAAATTAATTATTTTTTACCTTGAATTTCCTTAATACGATTCTAAGGTTCCTAGAAAGCGTTTAGGAATGGGATTTAGCGGGTAATTAGTTGTGGAATGGCAAGGGAATGGTAATATGCGAGTTTGACGATGCTTGGACGAGGATAAGCGTTTTTCGGTGGCTGTCTCGACTGAAAATAGCAAAGTGAGCTTCGAAAGGACATTGTATAGGCGACGAGGTGGTTCGCCACCAATTCCCGAGCAGGATACAAGCACACCACTTGTAGAAGGAATATAATACAACCTCCTAAAACAGGAAATTAAAGATTACAATATCCATAATTCTCAAAATTAAGCAAAAGTTTCCAAAAATTGGAAATAACAAGATCTAATAAGTTTCCTCATAGATAAAACCTAATTTTAAATAGAGAAAAGGAAAGAAATCAAAAAAGAAAAAAATAATTCTGGAAAAACTGGAAGTCAATGGCTATTGGTTCCAATCTTATGATTGCAGGGATTCAAAACTATGCAAAACATGCAACTCTTACTCCTGCAATCATGGGAGAATCCGTGATCCTTTGGAGAATGCGATCCCGTGTCCGTGTTTCCAGATGAAGCGCCTCTTGCGTCATTCTTCTCGGGCAGGAGGGGTTTCTTGTTCCTTCTAGAAGCTTATGGAATCAATTTGCCACTAACATAACAAAGTCACCACTTTGTTGTCTATGAGACAACCATACTACAATATTTATGCTCTCGTCAATCCATGCAACTCTAAAATAAATATGTTATTCCAAAAAAATGTCCAGATATAATACACAACCATCATTTTTTTATAAAACTACTATTGAAATTGCACGTAGATAGGTGTTCTCATGAACTAAAACTTTAACTATCAAGTGTGTAACATGTCTTTGCAATTTCTCATACTCGACTGGTCGCATCCTAGAGATAAGTGGGTTTGGCAGAAAAACTCCTTTAATGAGGTCAATAACATGCTGAATCTATCTGGGTGATAATCGCCATGGAGGTATATTGTCGGTCAGAATATTCAGTAACTCTCTCAATAAGGGCTACTTTTTATGTATCGATTTCTCAGACTCACTATCTTTTAGGATAATCAATATTAGTGTCGTCGGAGTCTCTCTCTGTGGCTCAGTTTGAATCATTAGCTTCTCTCTCGTCTGCTGGAAGCTAGTACTCTATGACATCTTCATTTTATCTCGTATCTCTGTCCATATTTTTAACTTGTACCTGCTTAGTGAAAGAGATTTTTCTCCTATTTGGGGCAGTCGAATGCAATGTGTCCAAAACAGTGACATGTAAAACATTTCTTAGTTGGGATGGATTTGGGAGTACTGGTGATCTTTATATTTTCTCCACTTTGTGCTGATTTCTCATCGGCTAGGGTCGACTGGGATGCTTCACTGGGTACACTCTTGCTGTCTGCTCCTAGGTTTGAACTTTACTTGTAAAATTCAATGATTACTTGATGTTGTTGCTATTTCCCCATATTTAAAGTCAGTGTTTTTACATAGAGTAATGACCAATATGGTTGCAGCTCACTACATTACTAATAGGCAATCTCAGTCTTCCAAGATATCTCACTACTGTGCATACTTCTGGTTTCACCAACTCACATTTCAGCATGAGTTGATCAAATTCAACCAAGTTCTTCTCCTCAGAAGAATCTCTCTAGTGCAGATAATGGACTATTATGAATATATTTTGTCGGTAATGTGGAGGAACATATATTTGCAATGTATCAATCGTCATCTTAGACCAGGTAGTTATTTTACATTTTCCCTCACGTTGGCGTAGGCACTTTAAATTTTCTCACCATAGAGACACTCTTCTTTAAGCTGATGACAAGTAGTTTTACCATTCTATCCAGTTCAAAGACAAGTTTCATTGTTTGCTGCCACTCGATGAATTTATCTGTAACCATCAGACTGTCGAAATCCGATGGCCGATCTTTACTTTAACATCCTGGAATCTCTTTTGATATTCCATACCAATCGACAATGCATGAGTTCTTCATCACTTGAAATTGCTTGGTGTATGGGATTTATTTTCTCCCCTCGATCTGGTGAATCATTGTTTTGGCTATGAGTGACCTCTTTATGTCTCTCCTCTAAAAATGACAGTTTTCGGCTGATGTAGGATTGCAACTCAAGATTGGTTGGGGCTTAGGTTTTGGTACTAGGTCTTTGGGTGAAATTTTTGTGAAGGTAGGAATGTTGGATTTTAAAAAATTTGGGTTGGGTAGGAAATGCAAAAGGAATGGTTTGGGTATGATGGAGGTTTTTTTTTTTTTTTAATAGTAGATTTGGGGTAAGACAAATTCCTAAATTTAGGATTTATTTGACTCTGATACCAGATGATACTATTATTTGTCTCCTAGAAAGTGTTTAGGAAGGAGATCGCAATGAGGTAGTTTTTGAATGGCACGGGAATGATAATATCGTAGTTCGACTGCACTTGAACAAGGATAAACATCATTCAGTGGTTGTCCTGGCTAAAAATAGCGAAGTGAGCTCCAATACGATGATGTGCGGGCGGTGAGGAGGTTTGTCGCCTGTATTTTCAAAACCAATAATTCTCAAAAATAAGAAATAACAAGATATAAATAGTTCCCTCATAGAAAAAAGTTAATTAGAAATAAAATAAAGAAAGTGAAAGAAATTAGAAAAGGAAAAAAAAAACAACTCTGCAAAGATTGGAAGTCAGCGGTCCTCGGTTCCAATCGTGTGATTGAAGGGATTTGGAACTATGAGAAACCTGCGACCCTTATTCCCACAATTGCCAGAGGATCCATGATCTTGTGGACAATTTGGGATTAATTCGGTATAGCTAATTTGTAGAAATGTGATACAAATGGCCACATAATCGTCAACGGATTTTGTATAGAAAATGCGGATTTATAAAGCCAATTCCAAATAATTGCGCTATATGAAGGCTAATGATGATGATTATGAGAAAATTTTCTGATATAAAGCTTGGAATTATATATATTGTGGTTTTATGAATTAATTATTTAAAAATGTTATTCTGAATATTTTGACACCGAAAATCTTATATTTTTTTATTCGAGTCCAATCAAAACAAGTTTGAAATTTAGAGATGCTCTACTAAACCTTCAAATGTTTAAATCTTAGGCTTTGTTTGATTCTACAGCTTCATTCTCGCTTAACTTTTTGAGACGAAGTTTTGTTTTATAAGAAGAATATGCTTCAAAATTCATCATTTTATAAGTGCATTTTCTCTATGATATTATGATCTTATAGATCGATTTATAGTTCAACTTGTATTTTTTTGTGATTGTATGATTGTTTTATTTTATGCAAACCAACTAAAGAAAAATTATTAACTTAGTTGTACTAAATAGTGACTAAAAATTTTCTTAGAATTTCTACTATATGCATTGATTGGTTTTGATTATGAACCGATAAGGGATTCTATGTGAACCAAAATTTCAATCCAGGAAAATGATTTAGGCTTGATTTAACTTTTTCAAACTCATAGGCCTCATAGGATGCTCTGTCTAAATAATTTTGGCGGTGCTTTTAAGGCTCTTTCATGGCATGCTATTTGGGTCTAGCTGCAACAAATCATGTATGCTTTATTTTCTAGGCTAGATTTTACATGTAATTTGGCAACTTGTTTTTGGCATGATATGATATGCTAAAATAATTTCATAATATCATGTCTATTGTTAGATACTCTTATTGCTTTGCATTATGGGTGATTGCAGTTAGAAAATGTGGAATGCACAACTTTAATCACATTAACTACAGCTCTTTCTCTTTGACTTTATAAGCAAATGGAATGAGACGTTTCTTTATGATAATATGATAAATTATTTCATGCAAAATAAAAACAATACTTCAACACAATTGCACAACAATACTTTAACACAATTGCACAAAACGAAGCTGAAATTATAGAGGTAAAAAGTTACAATTTATATAAAGGATGCAATGTCAAAACCTGACCTAGGGTTTGGAATTAACTAAAACAAGAACAAATTAATATGCAAATATACATAAAAGAGTCACTAAAGAAAACAATTAAATTTACAAGTAGAAATGTGTATCTTTCTGGTTATTGTTCTTGTCTCCTATACACATATGATTATCTTGAGTTTATCTTGTTCAAATATTTAAAACTTTAAAATAATATTAAAGCAACATAATGAGTTATATAAAAATAATCCATGAGTAATCACACTTTTAAACTACAATAACCTAAGGAAAATAATTCAATATGCATGTTGGGCTTTCGTATTCTTATAAGAAATCTTATAATATGCTAGTAATTCATATGTTTATAAGAAATCCGATAATAAGCTAGTGCATGTATCAATAATCATTTCTAAATGAAAATACTTAAATATTATATGTACATTTACTTTATCTTTACTCTTACTTTATACTCTTTACATGCACATCTGTCTCTGTGAGGATCACCATCAATAAAACCTTACACATCCTTGATTGATATTGCCCCGGCTGCTTTCATCGGTACAATGACTAGCAATATAAACATCATAATTGTTTAGGGTGGAAAGATTTTTACCTCTCCCGTTCGATATTATCATATCGGTGCAGTGGTTAGCAATGTAAACATCACAATTATCTGGGGAGGTAAGCTCTGGTCTGCTCGCACTTGACCGATATTATCTTGTTGACATAATGATTAGTGATCTATCCATTGCAATTGTCTAGGGTGGTAGAAAAATCTCTATGCGCGCGGGTACACTGACGTGCATCTAGAATATTAGAGGGTGAACTCTTCCTCTGAACATGCACATACAAGCATTCACATATAAGCTATTTTATTTTTCATAACATATACTTTTTTGAGACATCTTCATGCATCTATTAATATGCATATATATTCTATTGTGCAACTAATCATCACACATATCATGCATCTCTCATCTCATTCATAGCTCTTATCTTATGCATATCTCTTATATCATACATATCTTCCTATCATGTCTATCATACATATCATGTCTATCATACATATCATGTATCTCATACATCTTTCATGCATGCATATTTTATTTATCATTTCTGTCATGATATTTTTTTTATATAACTACATGAATGATTTATTGTAATATAAATCTATTGAACTAAAGTGTACATGTAATCAACATACATTTTAAAATAAAGAAAATTACTAAAATTTCAAAATATATTATTCATGTCGGTAATAATTTTTCTTAATTCATAATCATTATTAATTAGCTGGATGTTGTAATAATTTTTATGTTGATCTTAATAACTTATAAAACATAATATTAAACTTTAAGATTTAAGCAATTTCTGTTAATTGAATTATTCTTCTTAAATTAACATAGAATTATTTACCTGAATTGACGGATGGTTGTACGACAATCTTCCACAAGCTAGCCTCAACTTCCCGTCTCAATTAACCAACCTGATATCTCAAACGACTTGGAAATTCAGGCTATCTTAACTTGTAAAGTGATTTAACTCAAAATATAATTGATTTGGCAAAACATATCTTAAACAGGCTTTTCGGCAATCCGCCCTTCTCTGAATGTATCAAAACTTCATTTTGTCTTCTTCTTATCACCTTAACTCTTCTTCTATCTTTGTTGATATCTTGCTAAGCCCTTACGGAAGTTCACAAACCACTTCCAACAATTCCAGCGCAAGTTCGGCTCCTCCAATGGCTATCGGAAACACAGAAGATGCATGATTTGTGGTAAATCTCAAAACGAAAGCAAGATAAAGGAAATGAAAGTCTCAAATAGCGCTAAAATCAATTTCACACTTACCAATTTTTTATGGAGCCTTGAACCGAGGTCTGCGGCTTACCAAGTGGTCGCTCGGTCGCCTCTGCTTGTGCCCTTTTATAGTGGTTCAAGCGGAACTCCTTATGCCGAGTCGATCGAACAGGAAGGTAGGCATGTGCGAGCGAAACTGAGAGCAAGGATGTGCGATATCAAGAGAGAGGAGGAAATTCGAAGGCTTTGGAACCGCAAACCCTTGAATAAAATGGCATGGGAGGCTATTGGGAGCAGTGAGGGGATTAGGAAGAAATAATTAAGGATTTATATTAGGTTGATTAAACTATAACTTCTGATTTTTATATATTTTAATGTATTCATAATTTATATATAGTATTATAAATAAAATTGATCGATTTTACGCTTAGAGTTTTACAAAATTGATTTGGTCGGAAACTGAGAGATGTAAATTTTAGGGTACAGTTTAAGCCGTTAAAATTTTTATCGGTTTCACAAAATTGATTATCACATGAAAAACCCATTTAGTGGACCAAAGAGGGAAAAGTTTAACTGGGTATACGAGGGAAAAAATGTGAAAAAAAAACAAAAAAGAAAATTTAACGGGAAATAATTATTGATTAGTATTCTTCTATATATAGAATAGCCAAGCAAGGAATTATCTTTGTGCAACCTAGTGGCTTGTTGATTCTCCAGATTCTAGCTGGGACCATAGCTGGAAGTTTGTGACCTGAGGATGCCATATGTGGCTGAGGAAGCCGTCCTTCATGCAATTTTCAAAAAAGTGATTTAATTACTGATTTAATATCTCAAGTGTTTTAAAATTCAATACATGCCATGATCTTCTTGACTGCTGAACATCTAGAATTTTTTCCTTTTGTAAAACAGCTGTGGTGGTGTTGATATCTTGCATTGTTCTAGTTGGTCTCTTTGCTCTGCAACACCGTGGTACTCATAGGGTGGCCTTCTTGTTCGCTCCAGTCGTTATTATTTGGCTTTTATGCATTGGCCTCGTTGGTCTGTATAACATTATCCGCTGGAATCCCAAAATATATCGAGCTCTTTCACCTATCTACATCATCAAATTCTTCAAGGTAACTAGGAAGGAAGGCTGGCTTTCTCTGGGAGGAATATTGCTTTGTATTACAGGTGAACACTGAAATGTATCCTTCTTTCATCAAACACTTGAGAAACTTAATTTTTTTTTTTTCAAATCATTTTTATGAAATTGCAGGTAGTGAAGCTATGTTTGCCGATCTTGGCCACTTCACTGCTGCTTCTATTAAAGTAGGTGGATCTCATTTGCAAGTACATGAAGTTAGCAAAATATTTTTATATTGATTTTGTCTGTGATGATTAATTTTCTCTTATTCTCAGCAAAAATTATTTGTTTAAGCAAATATTGATTCTCTAGGTCTCGAACTTGTTTACTTGAAGCATTTTTTGGAATTTTAATTTATTGCTAGGGCTGGGTTGCATGTTGATTTGTTAGAGATATCCTTGCAATTTGATCTGTTGGATTTAGGTTGGCAAATATTTTAATTGATTTTATTTGTGCTTCATAAAAACTTAAATTACTTTTAAATTTGGCCGCATGAGAAATGGTTTTGAGTTAACATGATGATCAATTATTGTTGTTTAAAATTGATGCTACACATTTGAGTCACTATAGTTTAAAATGAGACTAGTCTCATGATATATGGCATTACATATGGTTTAGTTTTGGTTTTGGTTGATATATGGCATTACATATGGTTGATATATAGCGTTTAGGGATTTAATTGAGATTTGATTGTTATTATAAATCTAATACTCACCTTCAGGTTGAAGCATAGATGTCAATCATGTTTAACTTGGATTGGAAGTCATTGAACAAAGGTCGATGGAGATTCTAGGTGAGAATATCTACTAGTTGTCCACTAGTTGGTACAAAAGGCACACAAATTTTTCCAGACTCAATCTTTTCAATCTCAACATGTTTGATACGATCCTGTTGAACCGGATTGTGAGCAATGTTATGGCAATATTATTATCATAGAAGCTGCAGAGGGATGGAGATTGACATATTTAGTTTAAGGAGCATGATGTGTAACTAGAGGACTTCACTGATCTCCAAAGTCATGGACCATAATTCAGCTTCAGCACTGCTCTGAGCAACTACAGATGTTTGACTAGATTTCCCCATACAAATGATCAATACCCTGAGGTGGAATGTCAGTCATGAACCGACCCGATCCAATCAGCTTCAGTATAAATTGCAATAGACCTAGAGGTGTGACGAGAGAAAAACAAACTTGAGTCTGGTGTACTTTTTAAAAGTGGAGAATCTGGTAGACAATTTGAAGATGACGTTTATAGAGTTCATGCATAAATTGACTCACTATACTAACTATGTGTCCTATGTCAGGACGAGTATGGGCGAGGTTGATGAGCTTCTCCAAGGTATTGATAGCGATTCTTGCTGATAGAAACAACATTTGGAATATCAGATAATTTTTCATTGGGATTCATAGGGACAACCACTGGTTTGTAGAGAAAAAGGTTGCCCTCTGACTCAAGAAGTTAATCATATATTTGCACTGAGATAGACAAATGCCCCGAGATGATTGAGCCACTTCTATACCTAATAAGTACTGGACGAGCTTCTCCAAGGCGTTGATAGCGATTCTTGTTGATAGACACAATATTTGGAATGTCAGATAATTTTTCATTGGGATTCATAGGGACAACCATTGGTTTGCATAGAAGAAGGTTGCTCTCTGTCTCAGGAGGTTAATCATATATTTGCACTGAGATAGACAAATACCCTGAGATGATTGAGCCACTTCTATACATAAGTAGTACTGGAGAGATTATAAACTCTTCATTTTAAAGGATTTAACAAGAATGTCTTTTAAGGACTTTAGTGTTGAGAGATCATTACTTGTAAAAACAATGTCTTAAACATAGACAATAAGAGTAGTTGCTTGGTCATTGGAGGAATACCAGAAGAAGAGAGCGTGATCTGATTGAGTTTGAGTAAAACCTTGGCCCACGACCAGCTTTGTGAACTTACTGAACCGGTCCCTAGAGAATTATCTTAACTCATAGAGAAACTTCCGCAGCTTGCACGCTTGCCTTTTAGAGGCAGTATAATCAAAGCTTGGAGGAAGGGATATGTATACCTCTTCTGTAAGCTCTCCAATTCAGCTTCATTACAAGGGACAACAGGATCCAAATAGTGTTTAACTTAGTCACTGAAACAAATGTCTCCTCATAGTCAACTTCGTAGGTCTGTAAGTACCCTTTGACAACAAATTATGCCTTGTTGTGTTCAAGATTCATCAGAATTGAACTTGGTGCTGAAAATTCATCGACACCCCACAGTTTTCTTACTTTGAGGCAGATCAACGATGTTCATGTATGGTTCCATTGAAGGGTATTCAACTTCTCAATTACTGTTGTTTTTCAAGCTGGATCAGCAAAAGCAACCTCAATAGTAATTGGGATCTGATGGTCTGTCGGGGTTGTGGCAAATGCTATGTAGAATGGTGATATACTGTAGAAAGAGACCTATTTTGCCATGGAATAGAGGAAGCATGTTTGATAACGTACCTTGCTCGGAGAACTCACCTCCTATTTTGGAGGAGGGGTTGCATTGAGGATATCGACCAGAGTGGAGTCAAGGTCCTGTAAGGAGGCGGTGAGTCCCAGAGTAGGATCATTGGAACGGGGGCGCCGAGTGTAAACATAGATGGTAGGAGGAGGAGACGGTGCACTCATGGATCCGACAACTCACTGGATGGTGCATTCACCGGGACAAGAGACTCTTTAGTAGTGGGAACAATGGGGGAACATCCATAGTAGTATGATAAGGGATAGTTTCTAAGAACCCAAACTTCCCCCTCAGTTGGGGTCGAGCTAGGAAAATAGAGAGCACTTTCAGAGAAAAAGATAGTAGCACACATAGATTTTGTTAGTGGTAGGATCAAGACACTAATACCCCTTTTAAGTGGCGGAGCATCCAAGGAATATACATTTATGAATCTGGAATCAAGTTTACTCCGAATGGGAGAACTGTTATGAACAAAGACAGTGCACCCAAAAATTTTGAGGTTTGATGTAGAGAAAATCCTATTGGCAGAGAAGCATGACATCAGGACAGCTAAAGGGGTTTGAAATTTTTGAATTTAGAGGGGACTCTATTTATGAGATTGGTGGCAGTGAGTATGACATCGTTTCAAAAATATTTTGGGACATTGGATTGAAGCATAATAAAGCGAGGAACATCGACGAGGTGACGATTTTTCTTATCTTCTATCCCATTTTTGTTGAGTGTCTGTACATGAGCTATAGTGGAGGAGCCCTTACTCACCAAGAATTCACCCAAAATAGAGTTTAAAAGTTCACGACCATTGTCGGTCCAAAGGACCTGAATAGTAGTTTTAATTAAGTTATAACGAAGGTGTAGAAGTTTTTGAACGTGACAACAACTTTTGATTTGTCTTTTAAAATGCTGACCCACGTCATCCTAGTATTGTTATCAATCAAAGTCAGGAATCATCTTTCATTGGCGTAGTTGAGAGTGAGAGAGGCTCCCCGTTGGTCACTGTGAATGAGGGAGAAGGGAGCGGAAGAAGTGTAAGTGTGGGATGGGCAATGAACTTGATGATGTTTGGCTAACAGACACGTCTCACAATTAAAATTAGAATGGTTTTTATTAGAAAACATCAAAGGATACAACTTCTTTAAATATTGAAAACTAGGATGATTTAGACGACAATGTAAAAACATAATGAGACATTCAATGATTCGAGAAAAGCTACAACTTTTGAAAAGAGTGTCAGTTTTTTTCATGCTCTTCTTGAAATTAATAGAGTCCAACTACCATCTTTGCAATTCTAATCATCTTTCTCGAATGATGATCCTGAAAAACACAATAATCAGAAGAGAAGTTAGCAACACAATTAATATCATTCGTCAATTTGCTGACAGATAACAAGTTACATTAGAACTAGGGAACATGTAAAACAGTCTTTATAGTTAGATCGGTTGTTAGTGCAATTATCCCTTTATCAGCAATGGAACTACAAGAATCGTCAATAATTTTGACTGTATCTTTTTCAAAGCAGGGATAGTAAGTCGAGAAAGCGTGTGAACATTCAGTCATGTGATCCGTGGCTCCTGAATCAATAATCTACTGATTATAGGAGGAATAAATGATGAGAGCTATGGGAAATGTACCTTGTTGAATGTGGGAGGTCGACAGACCTGAAGAAACTTGATTGGCTCCAAGTAGCTTTATCAATTGCTCTATCTGATTTTTCAGTGATTTGGAGGATTCTGGGATGTTTCGGGTCGGAGTCAGTTGAGTCGCTCCTTGTTCGGCCATCCTCGTGAGTCCACGACGGCATGAACGAGGATTTAGCACTATTTGAGATCAAGGCGGATGTATGTGGATGTTGTTCGACTGTCCTCGTGAGTCCGCGACAGCATGAACGATAATTTAAAACTATTTGAGATCAAGGCTGATGACCCAACTGAAGGTGTAGATGTGTCGAGTATGACAAGTCTCTTGCTTTCTTTGTGATAAATCTCAGTGAAAGCATCACATGTAGAAGGAAGAATATCCCAACCAAGAATCGACCCTGAACCTAGTCAAGGTCTTTGTTAAGGCCAACAAGGAATTGAAATATACGATCATTTTCTACGATCTTTTGGAAGAGGGATAAGTCGGCGGGAGAATCCCAAGTATAGTCGTAGTACATATCACAATCCATCCATAATGCAACAATGTCATTATAGTATTGGATCACGGTTTTCTAGACACTCATAGAGTTGGCCTCGAATTTTCTACATCGAGTAAGTATCACAGCAGCTGTCTAGAGAGCACTTGATGAAGGAATGAATATGCACGAAAGACCAATTGATGTTTCCATAGAGTTTATTAGCCATGACATGACCATGGAGTTCTTCATTTCTTAAGCTCAATATGTCGGGTCGGTCTTTGGAGGCTCACAAATCATACTTGTGAGGTAACCAAACTTCCCACATCCTTTGATGAACAAAGAGACTGCTTGGGACCATTGGAGGAAGTTGTTATCATTCAACCTATGAGTTGTGATCTAGAAATTCAAGTTGGCTTATGGTCCTTCGGTCAACATGGGAGCGGAGTTTGTAGTCGATCCTCTGATGGAGTCAAGAGGACCTTCTGAGGGTGATTCATTGAAAGAATCAGCCATAATTTTGATTGAACCAACAAATATGATATTGTGAGCCATCAATGAATTTCGATTGAATCCCCAAAAATGGATACACTAGTAGGAACCATTAGAACAATCGTAGATGGAGCAGGAACCCTTCATGCTAGCACAAACCCTTCCAACAGAAATTGATATATTGGTAGGTAGCAGGAACCCTCCCTGCAGAACAGTGGTAGAGGAAGGAGGAGGCCAGATGCAGTGCTACATGGAGATCCAGCGGAGAATACAACGTTCTGCTTTTAGTGATAGAACATGCTGTGCTCCAACGGCAGAAGGAGGCCAGCAGGTTCTCCTACCAAGGCTGCTAGGAGAAAGAGGAGACTGCTAGAATCTGCAGAGAAAACCGGAGGTTGCTGGATTTAGGGTTTGGCTCTGATATCTTGTTGAAATTTGGAATAGTCTAACATAACATTATTGATAGAAGAGGGGGTATCTAAACCCCACTACAATAGGCACAACAAAGGGAATAAATAAAATAAACTAAAATAAATAGAAAATGAATAAAGTAGAATAAAGCAAAGAAAAAAATACATAATAAGGGAATTAAAGCTAATAGGCAATAAATAATAAGTAATAACGATCAGGGATTTGATTGTCATTATAAATCTAATATTTTTTTTATGCAGAATGTTGGCCTATAAAAGAGTAGCATAAAACGAAGTGTTGTTGAGATGAGTGTTAAGTTGGATGAGTGGCTTTACATATAAAGATAAAATGTGAAAGGAATATATCCGTGAAAGGGTTGGTGTAGCTCCAATAGCATACAAGATGAGAGAGTCTTTTTCGATGTTTTGTTCATGGTAAATGTCGACCATCTAATGCTCTTGTCAGGAGAGCAAATGTTTTAGATTTGACTTTTAGTAAGAAAGGTAGAGGTAGACCTCAAAAGACTTGGTCTTGGTGTATAAAAGATGATTTTTATATATTAGAATTAAATGAAAATATGGACACTCAATTTGAGAAAAAGGGTTCATTTAACCGACCCCACTTAGTGGGATAAAGGCGTTGCTATTGTTTTTGTTCAATGTTTTGCCGTATTTATTATCTTCATTTTCCACTTGGTTATTTTTTCAACAGATTTGTTGAGTTCGAGTAGAAATTCTTATGTTATGTATATTTCAAAAATGTGTAAATCTTTTTTGAAGAATCAGGATATTTGAAAGATCATACTACCGATGAGGTAATTGAATCACTTTAGATTCATAGGCTAAATAATCAATTGAATTTGAGTTCTGTTAATGTTGAGTTGGCGCCTACAACAAAGCATTGATAGTGTATGTAATTGTTGTGACAAACGAAGACTTCGAGGAAAGGCAGTTCTAAATTACACCTAGTTTTAGTATCTTGGCTCATAGTGCCCATGTTGTGCAAGAAACGAAGTTCTTTTTGCCTTGTCATGCAAATCATTCTAAAAAGAAAATAGCATTAACTAAATTTTTTCTTATTTGGGTGTCCGTCAATCTTTTCTTTTTAATTAGAAAAAGATCAAAATGTTTCGTTTAATTCTATTTAGTATGACTTGTTCACCTATATAAAACTCTGAGGTTATTTTATTAGGAAAAAAATGACTGTTTGCCAATGAAATAGTTTGTAGAAAATTTTGTTTTTACTGCTTTCTGTCCTATGTTAACTTTGCATAATTCTCTTAAAATTTATATTATATAGCTCCTGAATGTAGCTTTCTATATGTTTATGTATAAGATTCCTCTTCAAAATGTATTCAGAATAGTTTGACATTGGTTCCTTTAAGATCCTAGAAACTCGGCTCTAATATTCCGCCTTTGGTAATATTGATTCTATGGCAACTTTGACATAATTCATATGTTTTCAACATATCACCGATGTATTTTCCAATTGAATACTATTGGTGAGGAAGGTTCCCAAAACTTCCCTGCTCAAACTAAAAACCTGGAGCAGTTGATCTCAAGTGGGAAAGGATGACATTTAAGATAATTACTTCTATTATGAAACCAAAGGAGAAAAAATGAGTGGAATAAAAAATTTAAGCCTAAGCGTAGTTCTATTTTACTTTTAATCATCCTAAATAGTCTTAACGTGTGCAGGTTGCGTTTGTCACCGTTATATATCCATGCTTGGTACTACAATACATGGGACAGGCAGCATATCTTACTAAAAATGCTTCATCGGTTCCCACAAGCTTCTATGCATCCATCCCCAGTAAGACCTTGATCAATCTCAACAACTGTTATTACAATTTTTTCTTTCAGAATATTATTAACTTTCAAATTTGGCCATATTTTATTCTCTCCCAGACTCTGTATTTTGGCCGGTTTTCTTGGCGGCCACTCTAGCTTCCATAGTTGCTAGCCAGGCCGTTATCTCTGCAACTTTTTCGATCGTGAAGCAATGCCTTGCCTTGGGCTGTTTTCCTCGTGTTAAGGTCGTCCATACATCAAGGTGGATATATGGCCAAATATATATACCTGAAATTAATTGGATACTTATGGTGCTATGTCTTGCTGTCACAATTGGTTTCCGCGATACCACTTTGATTGGCAATGCATATGGTATAGTTTTAATTCCCGGAGCTGAGATTTTGGAATTCTTTATATTGTTAAAAAATCATCATGATTGTAATTTGAATGACTTATGAGTAAACTGCCACAATAGTCCCATAACTAATTACATAAGGCCTTTTTGGTCCCGGATTTTTTGAAGTGTTAAATTAGTCCCCACATTCTTTTAATATGGGCTGAAATAATATTCAGAGAGGACTATTTTAGGCATTATTAAAAGAGTTTAGGGACTAGATTAACACTTTCATAGACTTTGGGACTAAACTGATCTAAACAAAATTTAATTGTGCATAAATATCTTAAAAGGTGCTTTTATATGCATACCACTTTATTCTTATGCGTTACATATCTAAGTCCTATTCTTTGTTTTTGACATTTATAACTTCCAAATCATTCATATCACATCAAAAATACAAATATTCTAACTTTAAAAAGGGAAGTACATTTTTCATGCATAGGTAAAATGACATGTAAATACATAAGATTTGAGTGGCATGTATGAAAATCTTCCCAACTTACCACATAAATTATTTTTCTATCTCATTCTTTATATGTACTGCTGTTTCATTGATTAATAATTAACGAAACCTTCTTTATTTACAGGCATTGCATGCATAGCCGTAATGTTTGTCACAACGTGGTTAATGGCGTTGATCATCATCTTTGTTTGGCAGAAAAACATCTTTTTCGCTCTCCTGTTTCTAACTTTCTTTGGAATCATTGAATTGTTATACCTCTCGTCCTCAATCATCAAAGTCCCACAGGGAGGCTGGGCACCATTGGTGCTCTCCACTGTCTTCATGGCCATCATGTACGTATGGCACTATGGAACTCGGCGCAAGTATATTTTCGACATGCAGAACAAAGTTTCCATGAAATGGATCCTCACTCTCGGCCCGAGTCTTGGAATAGTTCGCGTCCCTGGAATCGGCCTCATCTATACAGAACTGGTGACCGGAGTTCCGGCCATCTTCTCCCATTTTGTCACTAACCTACCCGCTTTTCATCAGGTTCTCGTCTTCGTTTGCGTCAAATCTGTTCCACTCCCATATGTTCCTCCCGATGAACGATACCTAATCGGTCGGATCGGTCCCAGAGCCTATAGAATGTACAGATGTATCGTAAGATACGGCTACAAAGACATCCAAAAAGATGACTACAATTTCGAGGATCATTTAGTTTTGAGCATCGCCGAGTTTATTCAAATGGAAGCCGAGGAATCGAGAGGTTCGGTCAGCTCTGATGGATCTCCCGAGGGAAGAATGGCGGTTATTAGTACTTCTGAGAGGCGTTCCGGTTTAGTGGTGAGGGACGCCGATGACGGAGCTCCGGGTGTATCTGTTTCAGGTAGAAGCAGCAAGTCAGAAACTCTGCAAAGTTTGCAGTCATTATACGAGCATGAATCTCCAAATCTAACACGTAGAAAACGAGTTCGATTCGAACTGCCTCAGTCGCCGCAAGTGGATCCTCAGATGAGAGACGAGCTGGCTGCTCTCCTGGAGGCGAAGGAGGCCGGAGTTGCTTATGTGTTAGGCCACTCTTACATAAAGGCCCGGAAGAATTCATCTTTTATGAAGAAGTTTGTTATTGATGTGGCCTACTCTTTTCTTAGGAAGAACTGCAGGGGCCCTTCTGTGGCTTTGAATATCCCTCATATTAGTCTCATTGAGGTGGGAATGATTTACTATGTCTGATGGGGATCCTCCATTAATGAGGTATGTATAATGCTGCTTTTTCATTAAAGAATGTTGGGCAGTTGGAGATTTGCTTCTTAATTCCTGTAGCTGTATATCTATTTAGGCTTTGATGTCTAGATGGCATTTTACTTTGTAGTTAGTTAAAATTTTATGTTTTGACTTATGGAATTAAGTTTTGCAGTTTGTTTGTTTCCCCCCCACCCCCCTCACTTTGAGGTGCTTGATGTTTTCCTTGCTACAATAATGATTTCCTGGCTTCTTTTGGTATTGATTTACGATTTATTGATGCTGTTTGGCATTAAATTAAAGGGGCGTTTAGGTACATACCACACATTTGTTATGTATTTAGATATCTGACACAAACATTCATTCATATTTACATGCATACCACTCAAATCCTTAACAATAAGAACACAATCATTATCTTTTTAAAGTGCAATGCACCTTTTCATCCATATAGTTATGACACCAATAAGGGTGTAAACGAACCGAACACGAACGAATAGAGCTTGTGTTCGTGTTTGGTTCTTTTGAAATTTAGTTTGTTTGAAATAAACTCTTGTTCGAAATTGTTCGTGAAGTCACTGTTCGTGTTCGTTTCTTAACGAATGAGCCGAACAAGAGTTATTCGCAAACGACAGGCCAGTTTGACATCCTTAATATTAATATATAAAAAATATATTATATTAATTATATAACTTATATTATATAAATATATAATATCTATATTAGTATATTACTAATATATTGTATTAATATATTATTATTGTTATTTTATTATATATTATAATTTATAAAATTTAAATTTTTTTTAAATTTCATAAATTATATATATATAATTATTTTAAATTATTTTATATTTCGAACAATAGCGATTTGAACACGACGAACACATCACTGTTTGTGTTCAGTTTGTTTAACTTACCGAACAAAAAAAAATTTGTTCACGTTCCTCTCGTTTACTTATAGAATAAATCGAACACAAACTCATTGACGAATCGAACACAAACTATTCACGAAAAATGAGCATTTTTTACAGCCCTAGACACCAAGATATTATATATGTAAATAACAAACTTTGGGTGCTAGATGTGTAAATGCATAAGAATTGCGTGAGTGTTTTTTCAATTTCCTTGTGGTCGAAGAATTTACGAGTGCAACAAGTTATTTATGACACTAATTGTATTTACTATGAATGCTAAGTCCGTATTATATGAGAGATCGATTTTCTTATTACTGCGGTAAACTATATAAAGGCAACATAATTAAGTATGATTGATAAGATATATGGTTTGGGATTTTATCAATTACTGAGGTAAGCTATCTCATTTTTATTCATGAGCATTTTGGTTGCAACTTCCTAATTAAACAAGTAGTTTCCATAATTTTGCGCCTATAAGCATAAATACATCTTAATGCATCGTAATAATTATTATTTGCACAATTTGACAGTCATTTTAACAGCAATATAAAACGCAAAAATATGAATAATATCAAACCCAATGTATACGAAAATATTGGATTGCGGAATCAGGCCTACTTATCGGAGCAAGTAAACTATCGATCACCGTAAAAGGTCGAACCCGACCCACTCACTCTGGTGTTTCCTGACATGTTCAGTTGCTGAAGTGGTTAGATCGCTCACGATTATTCAAAATAGTTCAACCGAACTGAAAAGGACATCCAATGAAACCATAAATGTATTTATTAGTTTTCAAGTCGACCTGTAACCCGAGCAAAGGATAATCATCACATCACCGACATTCGATTGTGTACAAAGTAGAGATCATGGCCTCGTTAAAGCCTTCTCATCGGAAGACCATCGAAGGCGGGCCAAGGGGGGAGACACGTTATTCAAATCTTTGAGAGAAAACAATCTCCCTTAGGGGATAGAAGAAAAAGGGG
>JXCR01093371.1:357650-372298 GCA_002079205.1 Phalaenopsis hybrid cultivar
GGGGGGGGGGGGGGGGGGGGGGGGGGGGGGGGGGGGGGGGGGGGGGGGGGGGGGGGGGGGGGGGGGGGGGGGGGGGGGGGGGGGGGGGGGGGGGGGGGGGGGGGGGGGGGGGGGGGGGGGGGGACGGACACCCTATTCCCAAGCTCCCTTGCTCTCTCTTTTTGAAAAGAGCTTTAGGCATGACATAAATGAGATCCATTTCTCTCCTTCCCATCGTCTCATGTTTCTTTATTGACATTGCAGTCATACAAAATTTTATATCAAATTGTGTGGTATCACGAACGATACGAGATCATACGTCCCAAAATAGATTCAACACGTAAATATTATAATTAATATAAAATACAAATAAAGAACTAACCCAATACTGTATTGCTTATATATNATGTTTTATTAAAGAAAAGCTCAATATAAATTATTCAATTATCTTGTTGCCTGATTTTGTCTGATCAAATAAAATTACTTTAATTCAAAGATACGATTTACTTAATTCTTCATGTCCTTATTTATTTGTTCTTTTGAAAGCTTGTAATTAATCCATAACCCTAATTTTTTTCAACAACATTTTTTTTGTTAAATCTTTATTACTATGAAAAATAAATTCATTGAATAGGTTTGGAAGAAAATTTTTCTATATCTAATCATATAATTGAAGAAAATCATAGAGCAATATTAGTACAAGATATCATTGTTAATTATGAAGAAACTAATTTTATCACGAAACTATTATGTGATAATATTAAAAAAAAAAATTCAAAACATTTTTCAAGTTAAAAGAAATTATTTTTTGGCCGACTGATATTCCCTGTTGAAATCCTAAATCTGATCTAGGTCTGGCCTAGTCTAGACCTGACCTAAATCCCAAACCTGGCTCAAACCCTATAACTAAACCAGGTCTGACCCAACCCAAACCTGACTCAAAACCTAAACCAAACTTAAGCCAGCACGAGTTAACCTCACTTAACCCGAGTTAAACTCAAACCAAACCTAAATCAATCCATGTCAAACTTAAAGCAAATTTGAGCTAACTCGGGTCAAACCCAAATCAAACTTGTCAAGCCAGGTCAACCTAACTTAACTCCGGTCAAACACAAATCAAAGTTAAGCCAAACTGGGTCAACCTGTGTTAACCCAAATCAAACAAACTTAACCTTAGCCAACCCAAGTCAAACACAGACCTAAATCAACTGACTTATATCATACCTCAACTCAACCTCAGTCCAAGTCTAATCCAAGGCTAATTGTCGCTTTATATGTGTTATTTTATATATTGTTTCATATGTAGTTTCATGCTTTTTTACTTCATATTTCAAAACAAAAATAATGAAAAAAATGCATAAAACAAAAATAAAGGTAAATGACTCTCACAATACGGTTTTCTCCACAAAAATAAAAAATTAAATCTTTAAGAAAAAACTCAAAACATAGAAAATCTTGATTTCTCAACATGAATGAGAATCAAGCAAGACATTAATGGAAATATTGAACCTCAAATAAAATATCTAAAACACACCAAGATGAAGAATGAGAACTGAACTTAGTTAGATCTAATATGAACGTTAGGTTAGCTAACTTAGACACCGAACTGAGGGTCATACACCTACCCCATGTTAGTCTGAGTATAGAAGTCTATGTTAGTTCAGGAATCTAGTTAGTGCTAAGGACTAGAATCCAAATTGAAAGAATGAAGTAACACATGGTCACTGATGAAGGTATGTCAGACTATTTTGAAACTATGAATCCTTCATGCTCCGGCATTTAAGGAGAATTCATGCTTGTCATAGTCGACAAATACCAATATTTTTTAATCGAAAAAAAGTCATGGGCATCTTGACAGGGGACGTTATTCCAAAAATCTAGATTAGTCTACCCAAGAATTTCCTATCGAGATTAAGGTTTCATTTTCTATTTAGAAACATTTTCCTACCCGACTCTATCCTTAGCTTAGGGTTTTCAATCACTCATGTCAATCAAATCAAGTATCTATAATCTATCTTTTGACTTCACCCAATTAGTTTAAATTCATCAATTCTTTTCATATCTTTCTTTTATCTCGGACTTTTCCCATAACATGCGTCATCAGATTGTAAGCCCCATCCTTTTGAACTTAATTCTTTCAATTTGGATCCCCCATTCCAATTATAGAAGTTCGATCTTTGACAATTCAACTTATCATATTAATTGAGGGTTTTCCTTAGGACTTACGACTCTAAAGATGTGATTAACTATGAGGGTTTGCCCTTATAGGAAACAAGACTCCAGAATTAAAATAAAGCTTATCATACACATGTAAGGTAAGGGAAGAACCCTGGTTTCGTAGGCCCCAAAGATTTCTCTTACCTGAATGATTGAATCTATTCTAAGGTAATATCTCTATCTTTTTTCAATCTTTCGAGATAGTATATTATTCTTTGAATGTCGCATTTGATCATTTAAATTGGAATATTTTCAGATCTATGGTGGCCCAAAAAAAAAACCCACCAACTACCTTGAGTTTTTATGAGTATCTATTGATCGAATACCTTTTTTTCTTTATAATGTGTTAGTGGCCTTTAGTTCTCTTGTATATTTTATGTTATATGAGCTTGAATTCCTAGTATTCTATACTCCATCAGAAATAGAATTCCCCTCTTTCTTCTTGCTTTGGTCTTTATTCACTTGCCTCAGTTCGTGTTTCTGAATTAATGCTAATGATATGTCGTATACAAAGCCAAATTGAATATATGTATCAAGAATATATAAAGTTAATTCTTCGTTGATCGGTCGCACACTTCGACTTGACCGATTATCTCCGGTCCACTCGATTTATTGGTCGTCACCTGCCCGATTGTATCGATCGACTATCCTTCGTCAATCGACCACACATCGGTCTATCAACCTTCTTCGGTCAACATGATCGATATGTGTCGCCACTGGTTCGATCAATCTATTAACCACTATCTGTCAACATGGTTGATTGACACCGCCACCGACCTGATTGATCATTCGATCTTTTGCATTAAGTATGATGTATTCATTGCATGCTTCTTAACATTGCCTGCATTAGCACATCCACACTTGCACACTATTGTGCACCCATGAGCATATCCCCCCATATGTTCATGATGAGCACTTATGCCTCCCAGCGATATGTTGCTCTATATATTAGCTGCATGGCTTCCTTATGTCACTTAGTACCAACTGGCTGGTGGTTCGTACTTGCACTTTCCACTCTTGTGTGTTTGCTTGCATAGTACCTTGCATGTCCATGACTTGCTTGCTTGGAGACTTTGCATTTGGGTTAGTGTTATTGTACATTTACTCCTTGCACTCACACATCATGTGAATGGATGACCCACCACCGAGCAAATTTGTTGTGTAATTCCCTCCGAAAGAGTTACATCCTTACACTCTCTACAACACTGCTCTGGACTGTCGTACGTGCCTCTCTGAATCATTGCATCCACAACACTCCCATTTTCACTTGTGCTGTTTTTTTTTCATGCATCACTCAACACAACCGAGGAATTTGTCACTAGTACACGCACTACATGCTAGTGGCAGGTGTTTGTAATCATTCAAACACTTTGCATTTCTCTGATTGTCTTTACGTTGAATCTGACTCGTAAGCTAAGTCACCTGTTACAGGTCTCGACAGCGTAGTGAGTATTGCCCACGGGAATGCCTCATTGAGGTAATACTAGTTACAACACCGTGATTATCACACGTATATTGTGCTAAGGTTCAAAAGGGTATAATAGGTGTCACTTAGTCTTTCTATTTCTTAAAGACTATTTTAAAAAGTATAAAAATCTATATTTTTATTACTTACACGCATCATATTTTCAAAATCTATTTTGAAGTTACTCGCATATTTAGCTTAGACCATACATGAGGTATATTGTTCAAAAAGTTTTCAAAGCCTGCATCTAGTGACACTTCTTAGAATCCTTAGATACTTCAGATGAGGCTTATGACGACGGCCCTATCAAAACATATGCTAGTCTTTTAATATAACTCTTCACTCACTTAGATGTTGTGCACTGCGTTAGATGGTGTGCTGGGCTATGAATTAAGAAGCCAGGTAGACTTTTTCAATGTCGTGACTATAGTTCTATGTTGGTTTGGTTGTTATTGGCCTCACTAAGGACTCTCTCCAATCACTTTACCCAAGACCCTATGCTAGGGTTGCGACCTTTAGGACCCCCATTAAGGCAAGCCTAAGTCCTCAACCCCTTGGTTTGGTTGGCTTAGGATTTTAACCTAGTGAGTGTTGACCTCATTTTTTGTGAGGTCAGTCTTCTTCTCTATGAGCCTAAGGCACGGTCTATGACTTCTCTACTGACTCTCCTAGAGGACTAATATTAGGACCCAAATATACACCACAATGCACACCACATACACATTTATGCACACCCCATAATCCAAATTAAAATCAATTTTCAAAGGATCGGTCACAAACCAAAATCCAAAGAAAAGCAAATTTGATGCTCTTTTTTGACTTTAACTTGCAACCCTTTGGCGCTAGTTGAGTGGCTCGCTGCCGAGAGCGGTCTGTTTGACTTTTGTTGTCGCTTAGGTGAATGTCTATAAGGATTTTGTTGGTTGGACGACTCCGATTAGGCTGAAAAATATTATTTGTCACGCTAACGCAAATTAATACTTGAATTTGACCCGTTCATTGACGAAGTTGTCCAGACAATCTTAAATAACAAAACAAACCCCACGAGCGCATCTGAAACATCGATTTTACCCAGGGAGAATATACATTTTTCTGCAGGTCGCATGCAGGTTAATAATGCACGAATCAATGCATAATTTAATAATAATAATAATAATAATAATAATAATAATAATAATATTATTATTATTATTATTATTATNNTATATATATATATATATATATATATATATATATATATTTGATGAGTAGTATTTCGAGACAAAACGAGTCGAACACAAACAAACAAATCTTTGTCCATGTCCGGCTTATTGAGCAGAACATGAGCTTCTTAACGAGCCGAACACGAGTTGTTTGCGACCAACGAACCGTCTTGACAACCCTAACTATATTATTAGAAATTTTTAAAAACAAGTTGCAAATGACATTTACATTTAAAATTTCAAACTCAAATTTTTCAAAAAACTATAAATCATTATTATAAAATAATTATGTAATAAATCATTATTATATTAATACAAATAGCTTATATTATATAAATATGTAATATTTATACAACTAATATTAATATTTTACTATTAATAATTTATTATATATTATAATTTATTGAATTTAATTTTTTAAAATATGACCTATTTTTAGAGCATATAATTATTTTAAAAATATGAAACAAATTTTATACATATATATATTTTAAGTTATTTATATTTTGAACAATAACGATCAAACAAATGATTGTTTATATTTGGTTTGTTTATAGATCAAATGAAAAAAAAAATCATTCATGTTCGCCTCGTTTACTTATCGAATGAATCAAACACAAACTCTTCATCATGCCAAACATGAACATCCTTTTTTGACAGCCTTGTAATAAACCCTATGCACAATTCTCCTCTCTAAAACAAACTTTTATTGCCTACAATTTGCCTCTGGTGTCCATTGAGTCATTTTTAGAGGAGGCCCACTCAAAATTTTTTATCGGGTTGTCCGCACCAAATAGAAAATCCTCCAAAACAGGGAAAAAATTTGCGTACGTCAAGGGGTACGCATCTCTGCGTACATAATAGTGTACACGGGAGTTACATGGGAGTTACAAGCGTGTACACGAGAGTTACATAGGAGTTACAAGCATATATAATTGTTACAGCGGGGTTACACGGGATTTACACAGGAGGTTACACGGGAGTTACACGGGAGGTACAACAGGTTATAACCCCCTTGTAACTCTCATGTAACTCTCATGTACATTATTATGTACGCATGCGTACCCCTTGACGTATGCAAATTTTTTCCCCAAAACAGCGCCGAAAATTCCCGATTCGCGAATTCACTCCGTGCCCTAGGAGAAATATTTGTGTTCGTAAGACATACGCAGAATTGCGTACATATTAGATTATTAGGGGGTACAAATAGATTACACTTAGATTATACCCCCCTTATAATTCTTTCTGCAGCTAACCTAAGTGCACCCTAGCTTACCACCAATATACCATCAATACGTACACAAACTCTACATAAGTTACGCAAATATTTCTCGTGCCCTAGCCCTCCTTTCTTTCCTGAAATCCGCCACTCGAAGCTCCACCTTCGCGCCCGAAGCTCGCCGCCGGCACTCCTTGTCTGCTCACTCGTTGGTTTACTCGGTTCTCCTCTTTGTCTGCTCGTTTTCATGCTTTGTTGCGGTTTTTATGCTTTATTTTTTGCGTGTTCTTTTGTTCAGAAATGGCGGTTCCGCTGCTCACTAGGAAGATCGTGAAGAAGCGCGTGAAGAAGTTTAAGAGACCCCAGAGCGATCGCAAGATCTGCGTGAAGGTGAAATTATTATTATCCATGTTTTGTCTGTATAGCTTGAACAAGTTTATTTACTGCTGTTCACTTTAAAAACTTTTGAAGAAATTAGAGCAACAACGGAACTTAGGATTTCTTGTTATATCTTTGGAAAGCCCTTTTGGTTCGTATGCAGCGTATTAGATTTATTGTTCTGATTTTTATATTTCAGAATTTATAGATTTTTCTGCTACTATTTTGATCAATTGTGTCTTAATAACATGTTGGTGAGCCTAGATAATAAAGAATCGAATTCACTTCATTCTAAACTTTTTTCAATGCATTCAGCAACATACTGAAAGGGTTTGCTTCTGATTTCTATACAAAATTTGATTATATATAATGAATAAATATACTGATCTGTTGAATTTTAGTTAGGATACGGTCGTTTGTAATATTCTATCTACGCACGTTTTAAGGAAAGCAGTGCACCAGGGTTCATTTCAAAAGGCGTTTAAGATGTCATGTTTGTCTCTTTTTTTTTTTTAAATCCTGATACTGATTATATTTAGAAAATAGGCAATGCATTTCTTGGAATAATCTTTTTATATACTTTTAAGATGGGATTTGCTAGATATGCTTGATAATGTAAACATATTTAGTAATGAGCTTTGGTCTTTTTTTGTTTAATATGTTACTTATATATATAGGTCTAGAAATCTATAAAAGAATTAAACTTGGGATAAGTGACATTTTATTTGATAACAATATTTGGTAGATTGCTCGTGTTTTTTTTTTTTCTGCTAGTAGATATTTGTTGATTTTGAAATGATAGGAGCAGCTACATGTTTATTGATATTTTTAGATTTAATTTTATTGATCTTTGTGATGATCATCATCGTTGTAATTCTTATCCAAACTAGAAAATTAATTTTATAAAATTGTATTCTATATTTATGCTTGCTCAGTGCCACATGAGGTATCAAAATAATTTTGCCCATATTATTTACTTTTTTGTAATCAATGTTGTCTCATCTCTGCCGTTTTTTTGTCTTATGTAAACATTAATTTTATGCGCTCATAGTATTGGTTCATCATCAGTTTTTGTTGTACATTTTTGAATCACTTAAGTAAATTTCCCAATCTTGTTTTTCAATATTTGATTCTTTTATTGTTTGTTTTTAAACTTGTCATAAAACTATATGACTTCAAGTGTCCTCTTTTCAAAATTTTAAATTCGGAGAACTAATGTTTTATACATCTATATCTTTGTTTATTTGCATTTAATAGCCTAATCTTTAAATCATATAGAAAATTCACTAAATTTATTGTCTTAAACAAACTTTATCTTTCCATACATATGTTTTGATATGATTTAGCCCTTTAGATGATTAGAATTTAATTCTTAAAATTTAGATGTGAGATGTTTAATTGCATCAGACTATAGCGGTATATAAATCCCATTTTTAATATTATATAATGAAATTAACTGCATTATTCTTCAAATTTGGGGATTTACAAAACATGCCAAATAGTTTTTATTATTTATTATCTAACACCAAAACTTTAATATATATGTCTGTAACACTTTGGTATAATGAACTAACACATGAAATGTTGCATTCCACTTTTATAAAATTAGTAACTGTAATATTTTTGATGCGATATTAGACATCATAGTGTAATATTTATGAATATGAAAATAAAAGTGTTAGATTTGTTAATAAATAATAATTGTGTGGTATGCATGTAAATACCCCTTTGATTCATCATTCTTTTGTTTTATTTCATGGCTCTTTTTTCCTCCTGGCTTGAGCATCAGAATTGGGCTTACGGTGTTAATCATATTTTTTTTCTGTGGAGTTTTTGCACTTCTGTCTATTCATTCTAAAACAGTTGTTATTGAAATTATACAACTTTGGCTGCTTATTAATTCACGCTGAAAACATATGTGGTTAAGTTATGTTTGGTTAATGTTTTTTTGAATTGTTTAATTACACCTTTCTTCTGCATGCCACTTTTTGGAATTTGCAGGTATCATATCGAGTTTAGGTAAGATTGATGATTTTAAGCATTTATTAGTTGGTTTTTCTCTTTTTTTATGTTTATTGGATTTTGATGTAAATACTATACTTTATAGGATTTACTTGAACATTAGCGTTACTATACAGTTTATTAAGGTAGTCCTATATCTATTTTTTCCCCATAAATAAGCTGTTGTCAAGGTTCTCTTTTATTGATGGTGAAACTATTTTTATACAGTTTTACTGCGATTCACTGTCATCCGGATGTGTGATCATTACACATTATATTTTCTTGTTGATGACACTTTACATTTTTCAAAGTTAATTGTTTACCAAAAGGGTGCTGTAGTTTCATTATTTTTCTAATGTTTTTTCTTTACTTCTTACTCGATTTTTTCTTATTTTATTTCTTCTTCCTACATCAATTTGTAATATGATATAAAATTTTGCTATAGTTGTCAGTCATGCGTTGAGTTGAGTTTCTGAGTATTATCAATTGTTAGATGAGCACAAATTTGTTATAAGAATAATTTGCATCGAGGTTCTGACAACAATCAAATTGTTAGATGAGCACACATCACTATTGGCTATGAAATATTATAAAATGTGTAACTATATCATCATGATTATTCATGGAATTCTAAAATCTTGATTACATTTAGTCGTTAAGTTTCATAGATCGATTTTCAACTATATTAAATTTCTATTTCTATATTAATTTTTTTTTTTACAAATTTGGTTAATGTACTATATGTTTATATAATGTCATCAAAGTAGCACATAATTCTATTTTTATTTTATTTTGTCAAAATATGTTGACGCACGAATTTTACCATCTAAAGGTCAGCAAGAAATAATTAATTTATCATTTTTGTGGTATATTTTTTAAAAATGCTCATGTTAAAAATGTAGTAAGATGCAGCATCGTGTTAGGTAAATGGAGTTCGTTGCCAGTAAATTTTTAGTTGATATTTTAATGAAGTTTTACATCATGTATACCCAGTTTTTAGGCGAACAAACTTAAGTAAAGTTCCCAATCTTGATATTTTTAGATTTATTTGTTGGTCGTGATGATCATTATCGCAGTCACAAGTAATGATTTTTATCTCAACTATACAATCAACTTTTCAAATCGTTATTCTCCATTTCTCTTTGTTTAATAGTCACATAAGGTGTGAAAACTATTTTGGATAGTTTTTCTTCACAATTTTTTAATCAAAGTTGCTTTTTTGCATACTTCCACATCAATTTTATCCGCCCATACTGTTTCTTATTTTCAATAATTGTTGCTCCCTTCTTTTTTCGGATGTAATCATCCCTCGGTGCATACTTCCTAGATTTGGTATATATCAATCTTAATTTTCTTAGCTATTTCATGATTGACCTGTTTATCACTGATTTATTTGTTGCTCTATACTTGTATTCATGCATCATTGTTGACTTAATTATGGTTTTATAAATTTACTTTCGAGTCTTCATGATTTTTTCTCATAGCATAGTACCCTTGAAGTACTTGATTTTGACTACCTATGTTTTAACCTTTGAAGTTTTGTTTTGTTTTAATTTCTGTTGCTGATTTGGTATTGTTAAACGAAAGAAATACATATTTTTAGTAATCCATTATATACATCCACATAGTTTAAGTTATAATATTAGTTTTTTTTTGTTTAATATTTATTATTGATTCTTGTTAATTTTGATTTTGACCATCTTTCCAATGTAATCATTTCATCAATTCATCATTCAATTTTGCCATATATCTGTTGTAACTCTCATTTATATCAGTCTTAGCTGATCTATTGATTTCTTTTTTGTTGCACAGCACTTGTCTTCCCTATATAATTTAATTAATTGTAATTTTATAAAATTTTCCTGCCCCAACTCTTAGATTTTTGCAATATGATTCACTTATTTGTAATTATCTAAAATTTGTCCTATTATGTTTTTTCAATATTTACATCCAAGTCTTATAATAAATATTTTTTAGTATGGTACTTCTGAAAAAAAAAAAATCTATTTTGTACATCCAATTTTATCATTAGAAGTTATATCTCTATTCTTTGGATTTGGTTTTTATGAGAGAAGGAATTTGATGGACTTTTAGCAAATCCACCCATTCTATACCGCCTGATGTAGATTTTAAATTTGGTTTCTATTTTTTGTGATTAATTTTTTTAAATTTTAACATGTGATGTTATAGCAAACTAGTAGTGATCATTTTTCTTAGAAGTGTATTTATTCTATTAATACGCTTCTTAGTTAGTTATAGGTCTACTTCTCCTATCAGTAGTGTTGTTCAACTCGATCCATGCTCCAAGCTCTTGTGCCTTATTATATTTTAATTTTGCAAATTTTTATTGCAATATATTTACTTCTATTTCAAAATTGTGTATTCAGTGAATTGAGTATGCAATTTTGAAATAAAAGTGCAATATATCTTAATTACTAAATATAATAACACAAATATAAAAAGCTTGGTTGAAAAATTGACAGATAAGTGTCAGTTGAGAGGACTAAACCATTTTTTTTTTAAGAAGGAAAAATCCAAATATGAAAAATAAACTAACATCCAACTCCCTTAGATCATAAAAGTTGCTAGGTATCTTATGAATTTAACCTTTATAATAACTAGAGAAACGTTGAGAGAAGTTGAGAGGGTTTTTTCTTATTCAAAGAAAGAAAGAAATACATACACAAGCAAGTCTGCTTGTTGTTATGATGAGAGATTTATAATTTAATAGAGATGAAGCGGTCCTGATGACTTGGCGATGATGAAAATCTTAGTGCAGCGGTGAGGGAGATGCAATGAGGGAATGGGTCAGGTGAAAGTGTTGTGTGCGTGGAGAGCTTTCTGCGTTAACTTGGGATTTTTATCTTTTTGTTTCCAAAAATTTTAGAAGTAACGCCAAGATGTTTGCTTAATGGATCAAGCATCACAAAAAAAAAAGATTTTATTGGACTATGCAAATGTCAAGCGCTTACAAATCGTTAGATTTAAACAATTGATATTCACACATCTTTTATATCTGGAGCATGGTTTTTAATTTTAGACGTTTTAGTTTGTAGTAATTTCAGATTTGTTTTCATTGAAATGAATTCAAAATTTTAAATTTTCAGTCCGTTTCAGGAGTTTCCCCACTAAATGGGGGATAAAGGCTTGTTGTTGTCGTAGTAGTGAGTTTCAAGAGTGAAGTTCTCCTGATATTTTGGTAGAACGAGTTGCATTTGAGATTTAGGATTTTTGAACGAAACTTCCCTAAAACCCTTTGAGCGATCATCAAAATTCTAGAAATCTATCAATGAGATCCCATCACATTTCATGAGTTGTGTGTAATCAAGGATTCAACAATCTAATCTAATTTGCCAGCCAGTTCGACTGGTTAGGTGCGAATCAATTTTTTTGTCTGTTCAATCCAACAGTGAAACTAATTTGGATAAGAACTTGAAAAAATTGTGTAGAACCAGAGGTTGGATTATTTAACTGATGAACACTCAGTTTGTTGATTCGCCTGGTTCTTTTCATGATCAAATCAGAAACTTGAAACCTTCCCTTGCTAATTGAAAAATTTATATTAATGTAAATAGTTTAAAATTGAAAATTGCTAAATAACAATAATGTCTATAACTAACTTACATTGTATTTATTTAATTAGGTACCGTTCAATTCTTTTTTAGTTTTTGTGTCTTCTAATTGGAAATAGAAATTTTTAATTTATATTTAAATTTCAATTATGACCTAAGAAGAAAAGGCTAGTCATTTAAATATAGAAAAATTTAAAGGTAAGATATTTCATGGGCATGTTCTATTTTTCATGAAATCATTATTATTATTATTTATTTATTAATAAAGTAATTTTAATGGAATTTATTACATGTCACCACCCAAACCTTAAAATACAAAAGATAGGTCACCTAAACTTCAAATTTTACATTTAACCACCCAAAATTTTAAATATAACGGTTTGAGCACTCCTGTTTCAGAATAAATTTTTGGGTGGTTGAAATGTTAGTTTTAAGTTTAGGCCAAAACAATATATTTAAAGTTTTGGCTGATCATGGATTAATCTCTTGTTAACATTTGGTTGAACCTTTCAAACTTTAACTCTTCGTGCTATTTGGATTTCGGTCTGATTTTCACAAAAATATTATATGTGGATGAGTTAAGTGTGGATTTGGTGGTATTTGATTATAGTATGGTGTTATTGCAGTAATACCATCAATCCACATATGTGAATTCCACATGTAATATTCATGCTCGATTTTTAGTGTTTGTTGTAATAACCCAAATTTCAATCAGATGATTCTAGTTGTATAAAGGTTAAAAATTTTGAATAGATGATGTATTTATAAATAATAATATGCTCATTTTAACAGCCAAACTGGAGGCGGCCTAAAGGTATCGACTCCCGTGTGAGGAGAAAGTTCAAGGGATGCACTTTGATGCCCAACATCGGCTATGGTTCTGACAAGAAAACCCGCCATTATTTGCCCAACAAGTTCAAGAAATTTGTAGTTCACAATGTGTCCGAGTTGGAGTTGCTCATGATGCACAACAGGTTTAGAGCTAGACTCTCTAAATTAAGACAAAAAAAAAAAAAAAAAACTTGATATTCAATTATTAGAAGATTTGCATGTCATATGTATTTACATAGCTAAAGCCAAAACATCAATTTTTAGATGTACGCCGCCTTTCTTATGCATGATAAGGTGTATTTAAAAGTTGGAAGAGTTAGATTTTTATGTGATATAAAGATTTGGGTGGTATAATGCAAGAAGCAAAGCTTAGGTGTTAGCATGTAAATGCATTGGAATTAAGTGGTATCTGTGTAAATGTTACTTTATTATTTGTAGGGGCATTTTATATACATACCACACAATTATCTATTTACATATATAACACCTAAATATTCATGTTTACACCCTTTCATGCAAGAGTGTAAATATCAAACTTTGGGGTTTAAATATGTAAATAAATAATAATTGTGTGGTGGTATGTATGTTGTGTAAATTTCTCTTATTTATATTGCTCTTTTTAATTCATGTATGTTGTCAGGACCTACTGTGCGGAGATTGCACACAATGTTTCAACCAGGAAACGAAAGGATATTGTGGAGCGAGCAGCACAGCTTGATATTGTGGTCACCAACAAGCTTGCCAGGCTACGCAGCCAGGAAGATGAGTAGAGTGATTCAGCCTTTGCTTTCCTCATCTTTTTTCCCCTTGTTGTTATATGTTGAATTATTTTCTTGCATGGCAGTAAGTTTGTTTTCTTTAATAGCTGTATTTGTACTTTTGAATTTTATCTTCTGTTGAACCTGAATTGTTTTGAATTATTCTATGTTTTTTTTGCCTGATTTGTCCAACTAAAATCAATATTTAGATTAAAAACCTTTGCTTTGGTCTGAAATAATTTGATAAGAAATAATTTGTAAAATATTTTGTCTTGCTACGTGCCCCACTTGGAACAATGAATGGGAAAATTAATCAGTGGTTGTCTTTGCCCTCCAGCCTTGGTGTACATGATGTTATAATCAAGCTGAATCGAGTCAGGTATATCATGAATTGAACCTTGCTAGCTTGGTTATATTACTAAGTTAATGTTTGGCTCGAGCTCATGTTGAAGTTTCACGTGCATATACATTCTTGATCTGTTTGAATATTTTGATAGTCATATTTAACTTGTACCTGACCTGTTTATATGGATTAATTAAGTATTTCAACAAGTAAATCAAAAAATTAAAAATTCAAATGATTACTAAACTTTTTATATAAAATTTTTAACAAATGATTTTATACATCTAAACAAATAAACAGAAAATTAAATTTTGAATTTATATCTAGCTAGTTTAATCCAATTAAATAAGGTAATACATATGTCATAAGTAAATTTTCTTGAATCATTAAAATGTAAATAAAAACCATCAAACTATGTCATTGAAATGAAAAGGAATAAAAATAAACTGCATTACATTAATATGCACATTAAAATTAAATTATAATATTTTGCTATTAATTATATATAACCAAGTTCAAATTAATCAGATTTTATTCAAGTATATATAAGAAGAATGCTAAAGGCTTTTGATTGCTCGTCGTTAGTAAGATTTAGTAAACCCGGATTTATTAATTCCGATTAAATCAAGATTTAACATGAATGGGGATAGGGCTGTCAAAACGGCTCGTTGTTATATATATAT
>JXCR01093371.1:372544-387512 GCA_002079205.1 Phalaenopsis hybrid cultivar
TAAAAATTATTAAATTAGATTCAAATGATGTTTTAATATAAATAATAATTTTTAAATATTGCTTAAACCCTTATTGTCTTATGTCTTATGGCTACATGATTAGGGTTGTGAAAATGACTCTTTGTTCGTGACAGCTCGTGTTCGGCTCGTTAAGCAAACGAGCCGAACACAAACACACTTTTTGAGCTCGAAATATAAATGAGACGAANGGCTCGTTAAGCAAACGAGCCGAACACAAACACACTTTTTGAGCTCGAAATATAAACGAGCCGAACACAAGCTGAGCATGACTCGCTCGTGTTCGGCTCGTTTACACCCCTAAATGGGGGGCAAAATGCGGACATTAAATCCAAAATTTCATAAATTCAATTCATTGAATGAAATTTTGAACATTTGAAAATTTTACCAACAAGATTATAAGTATAGAAAACCTAAATGATGAGCACATATTTTTCAAAAATGCACAAACATTATTTGCACTTTCTATTATGACCCCAATATAAATCTTAAGAACAACGTACTCTTAAAGTCTGCCAATACCTCCACTTTATTATAAAGAAAAGATACAAATATTAAAAGAAAATAAAACAGGCGTATTAAAGAAAGCTAGAGCTGTTCAGCCGCGTAGCTGGGCATCTTTGCTAGTCAGTGGAACGTATCTTACAGATGTTTCAATATGAGTGCTGATAGATCCATCAAGTTTTTTATCAATAACTTTGAGATCCTGGAATATGGTACCAACTGGAATAACCATTCGGCCGCCTGGCTTTAGCTGCTCAACGAGTGCGTCGGGAATTTCAGCAGCCGCCGCACCAACATGTATGGCATCATATGGTGCAAGCTCTGCCCAACCAAGCCGTCCGTCTGCAATCGGGCGATCAATTAGTTGAGAATTTAGCTCAAGCGAAGAATTACAATATTAGTATGTGTTGAATTCCGCGGCTTAATTTGTGCCCGGAGATCTCCACCATTGGGAGTCAAGGAAGGGGAAAACTTTATGTCTAGACTCCGGACGTAGCTCTACGTGCGGACTCCAATATATGCCGCCACGCGTGCTGCATCGCGGATGTTATTTCGGGGTTATTGAAGAGAAGCTCATATATTTTCCACTTCAATAACCCCGAATAACACTGCGGAGGTTATTCTGGGGTTTTTTTGGGATTATTTCGGGGTTATTGCAGAGTCCGTGATTTCACTTTAATATTTTTTTAGATGGGCTCAATATAGCACACATGGCGGTATATTATTGGCAGTCCGCACGTAGAGCTACATCCAGAGTCCACATAAAATTTTTTATCTAGGAAGACCCTTAAAAAGTGTCCTAATGACATCAAAACCTATGCATGAAAATGCACATTTCACTTTAAAAAAAACCCACTAATAATGATATTTTTTTATGTGATGATAAAGATTTAAGTATTATACATGTAGATGTCAAAATTTAGGTGGTAGATATGTAAATGCATACGAAATATGTTGTATATATGTAGATCCGCCATTACTTTATCAAAACGATTTAAAAATTTCATTGCATTTCTCACTTGCTCTAAATTTTCGCAGAAGTTCCAGCATGTAATTTTTCACAATTAAAGTTCAAAGAAATGCGATGTAGCCATTAGTTGAGTGAATTTTATAAAATTCTTTAGTGGTTTTGAAGAATGATCTTCATTACTGTTTCCTAAGTTTATTTGCTTGTGTGTTTACATAGGCTCCACTGATTTTCCAACAGAAAAAGTCCGCTTAAGCAGGGGTTAATATAGAGCCCCTATCATTCTCCT
Organism: Phalaenopsis hybrid cultivar; assembly: GCA_002079205.1. Lineage (NCBI taxonomy): Eukaryota > Viridiplantae > Streptophyta > Magnoliopsida > Asparagales > Orchidaceae > Phalaenopsis > Phalaenopsis hybrid cultivar. The sequence continues at coordinate 374,323 of JXCR01093371.1, forward strand.
AAAGTTACCACCTATAATGCAGATAATGTCATTTTATCCTAAGCTTTTGTGCAATATTACAGATTCAGCTGGTGCATACATTGCATTAATTTTGATGTTGCTTGACAGTTTGAGTTGATCAGTTTTCCTTCTTTGATTTCTTACCAAATTGCATTTAATTTGAATAAGCTTTGAGTATAAAGTAAGTTCAAATTAGCACCATATAGAATAGTTGCTATAATATTATAATGCATCTTTCACACTATTATTTCTTCACATCAAACTTAAGTTGAATTCCCTCATTAAAGCAGAAAATCGTCCATCACCTTGAGCATTCATCGTCTCAATAATTACCTTATTTTCTCTTTATACACCCTTTCCCTTTAGTGCAAACAACAGAAGTGCTGCACTCACCTTTAGCATAAGTGTTGTATTTGTGATTTTTATTATAATTAGGGGTAATTTAATTTTTTGGCTTCATTTACTAAGTATGCCATAATCCTCCATAAAAGGGATTCAGGATTCATGAGAGAGGTATGGTGAGAAGTGTAGAATTGTAACCTCAAGCCATTTTTCTTTCTCCCATCCTGTCCTAGTGGATCCCCCTCTCTGTGGACGCGGGTGAATCAATTCAATGCCGAACCACGAAAATCTTTTATGTTTGATTGTTCTTGTGTGAATTACTTCGTTTCCGCATAACAATTGGTATAAGAGTTTCGGGTTCTTGATTGGAGTGCGGTTCTACTGCGACAATAGCAAATCTGGCGTGTGTTTTTGGCATTTTTTGCTGCAATGGTCTGACGTACTTTGCCAACAAATTCAGAGATTTAACAATGAACCAGCGATAGACCAATGACTCAAACACGAAGATTTGGCGCGGTAGAAAGGATCACAATAAGAGCATCAACGTGATTGCAGTGTGTAGCGTCTGCGAAGAAACAAGCAGGGAAGACTACAACAGTTATGACGGCGACAAATAACGATTTCGACGGTGACAGGTGGTGTTTAAGGAGATTTTGACGGTGACAAGAGCGGTCCAACTGGTCTGGAGTCCAACCAAAAAAATGCATGGAACAAAGAAAAAAAAACTATTTTAAAAAAGGAAAAAGGAATTTCAAGAAAAAAAAGGGAGAATTTCATAAAAAGAAAAAAAGAAAAAAAATATTTTTTTTTAATAAAAAAATTATTTTATTTTTTCTTTGAGGTGAATTTTTTTGTTTTTTTGGGTTTCCAAAAGAAGAGGAAAAAATATTCTGTGCAATATTTTATTCTGCTAGAGGAATATTTTTTTAAAAAAAATTCTAACCGTGATAGGAATGAATGATAACACGATGTACGATTCTTTAATATCCACTATGACGGTGAAAAGGTTGATTCATCAGGAGACCAAAATTTTACGGCAAAAAAAAACTTTGGCATGTGACAATGCGTGATGATGGACAGGCCGCATTCTTTGAATCTGGAGAAAGACTTGGATAGAGATGAATGTCTTGTAGAGATGTCAGAGATATTGGTGAAGATAAACCAGAGTGATTGCAGTTTAATCCGAAATTGTTAACTTACGAGATCAAATATTGAGTGATGATGGAGACTTCTGCGGAGAAATTGTGGAGAATGCTGGTGAACAAAATCTCACGAAGAGCACGGAGAATCGTCTTCCTATGAATCCTCGACTCTAGAAAATTCAAATGAGACGGGTTATTATTGATGAGCACTTGAATAATTTCACAATGTTGTTAGCAGGTATGTTAAATTCAGATGAGAATGTTGGAGATGAAGACAAGACGATACTTCTATTGAATTCGCTCCCAGATGAATACGAAAACTTCACGATGACACTCATTCACGGGAACGAGGTCTTAAATTATGGCGAAGTAACTACGACACTATTGAATCACGAGTTCCATCGAAGTGACAATGAGTCCGTAAAGATAGAGTCACCAGAGGCACTTACACTCAAAGTGATAGATCTGAGAATTAGAAGAAGAATTCAACAAATAAAAGTGACAACGACGACACTTCTCAAAATCAGGGCAAGTCACGTGGGCGCAGTCTAGGAAAAAATCAGTGTGCTTTTTGTTCAGAGAATAATCATTGGAAGAAAGATTGTCCGAACCTGAAGGAAAAGGGAAAGAAAGTTGCACCTGATCAAAGAGACACTGTTATTGTGGAAAGATGTGAAGAAGTGGATTCAAATATATCGTTATCTATAGTTTCTCACAGCTCATTTATAGATTATTTGTACTGGATTTTGGACGCAGGTGCTACCTTTCACATTTATTTTCATCGAAGGTGGTTTGTACGTATAAGAGTTGGATAGCAATGCAGTGATTATAGACAACGATCAAGTTTGTCGTACTATTGAATAGGGAGTATCTTTATCAGGACACTTGATAGTACTGCAAAAGAGTTGACTAATGTTAGACATGCTGAATATATCAAGAAGAATTTGTTGTCAGTTGGGCTTTAGAGTCCAAGGATTACAGGGTAGTTATTGAAGCAGAAATTATGAAGATATGTCGTGAAACGTTGGTTTTTATGAAGGGAGTTTATCATCAGAACATTTACTTTCTTCAGCGTAGTACAATGACTTAAACGGTTTTTTTTATGACGATTTTTGTAACGCCACTACGTTATGACATATGCGTTTATCTCAAGCTGGTGATGCTTCACTTCAGACTTTTTTTGTGAAACATGAATTGATTAAGGAGCGAGCATCTACAAGCTTGATTTTTGTTGTATATTCGGAAAAAAAAATAATTGTATTTTTTGGTAGTGTCATCCACAATATAAAATGTATTTTAAAGTATGTTCACACAGATGTTTGGGGTCCTACTAAGACGACAACATTCAACAGACGAAGATATATTGTCTCTTTTATTAATGATTACTCAATGAATGTTGGTGTGCACCAAGAAGTGAAACAAGGTGCTGAAGATTTTCACAACTTGGAAGAAGTGGATTGAGACTCGGACTAGTAAAAAGATCTGGAGTATATGATCAAACATTGGTGGAGAATGCATTTCGAATGCGTTCTTGCAATAGTGTCGGGGAGTTGGGATAGAGTATCACGTTAATGTTCGAGAGACACCACAACAAAACAGGATGACAGAGAAGATGAACTGGAATTTGGTGGAGAAAGCTCGGTGTATGTTATCCAATTTTGGGTTGAATAGAGTTTATTCGGTCGAAGCCACAGACTATGCATGTCACTTGGCGAATCATCTACCTTCAGCACCTATTGGGAAGAAAATCCCAAAGGAGATGTGATTGGGACGTCCTACTAGAGATTATGCGCACATGAGAGTGTTTGGGTGTTGAGCTTGCTACCACGTGCAAAATATTAAATTAGAATAAGCAAAAAAGCTTATTTTCATTGTCTTCAGGCGTGGAATCAAGGGCTTCAAGTTGTATGATAAGTCAGAAAAGAAGGTTGTCATTAGCAAGAGTTGTTATGTTGACAAATCGAGACTCAAGCAGGCAGAATCACAAATATGCAGCAGAAGTTGAAGTTTGATGCAACTTCATTTGTTCCATAGAGTTCGTCCACTCTGACTCTGATACCTAATTCAGTTGCAACTCAAGAGGTATCGATTGATAGTACCAGAAGGGGGTAAAATACAATGTTGAGGATGAAACTCATGCTCAAAAATCTATTGTTAGGAGCAGGATCAGGCGCCAGAATGTCCTAAATCCAGCTTGGTTGAGGAATCACATTGCATTTGCACTTTCAGCTACAGAGACAAAAACAACTTATCACTACAAAGAAGCAGTGCAGAGTCCAAACTGTGATCTTTCGAGAGCAACAATGGTTGAAGAGATGAAGTCTCTTCGAAAGAATGGTACTTAGAGGTTGGTGAAACTTCCTCCGCGAAGGAAAGCCATGGTTGCAAATGGGTGTATGCAAATAAAAAAAGATCTCATGGAGCTATTGTGAGATACAAGGCAAAATTAGTGGCAAAAGGTTTTGCACAACGAGAATGGATTAATTATAACAATGAGTTTTCTCCAGTGGTCAAGCATCCCTCAATATGTGTTATCTTAGCACTTATAACACAGTAAGAACTGATCTTGGAACAACTTGATGTGAAGATTGCATTTATACACGAGGAATTACAAGAAATTTATATGTTGCTGGCACCTAGATATGGAGCATCAAAAGTTTTGGTTTAAAAACCGGGCAAGCCTTGTTATGGGTTGAAGCAGTCACCATGACAGTGGTATAAATAACTTTATCAGTTCATGAGGGGACTGGAGTACAAGAGTAGTCAGCATGATCATTGTGCATATTTCAAAAAGTTGGCCAACGATAAGTTTATTCGCTTGATTCTACATGATGATATGTTGATTGCATCTGCTAGTCAAATTGAGGTTGATAGGATGAAGAATCATCAGACTAAACATTTTGAAACAAGAGTTGTGTAAAAAGCTTGCAAAATTCTTGGCATTGAGATTTTCAGGGACAAGACAACTGGAAAAATTTGACTTTCGCAAAGAGCTTATGTGCGCAAGGTGTTGAAATTTGGGGTTGATGACTCGAGCAAGACGATGAGACTACCAATTGAATCTCACTTTTAGTTAAGTTAAAATCAATGTCCTAAAAATGACTGGGACAAAACATACGATAAGTTTCTTATGCTAGTGCAGTGGACAGTCGGATGTATGTCATGGTTTGTGCTAGATTAAACATTGCACAAGCTGTTGGTGTTTTGAGCAGGGTCATGCATAATCCAAAAAGGAAACATTGACAAACTGTGAAGAGCATTTTGAGATATTTGAAGAGTACAATTGATGTTGACATGGTGTTTGAGAGACAATCATCTATTACAAATTTGTGTGTAGGTTTTATCAACTCAAACTATGCAGATAATATGAATAGGTAGAGATCTACGACTGTCTATTTATTCACATTGGCAGGAGGTCCAATCAGTTGAAGACATGTTCTTTAGCCTACTGTTGTATTGTCTACTACGGAGGCTGAGTACATGACAGTCACAGAGGCGATGTAGGAAGTGATATAGATGCAAAACCTATTGGATGACTTGAGAGTTGATCAGGAATCTCTGGCGGTGTTTTGTTACAATCAGAGTGCAATGGTCGTGGCCACAAATCCAGTTTATCATGCTCGTATGAAGCACATTAATGTGAAGTATCACTTTGTTCGGGACTTGATTGATGTGATAATATTCTGTAAAAAAAAATTGATACAATAGAGAATTCAGTGGACATGCTCACGAAAGTACTACCAGTTCAGAAGTTCACCTACTATGGAGCTGTGAACATCTGAGCTAAGGACTAATTGCATAATCAGACATTTTGAAGAATTATACGAGGTTTGATCCCTTTGGGAGGAGAGATGCGCAAGCAACCATCTTGATGCAGCTGAATTGGAATTTATAGCTCATTTGGTCATCTCTCACTTATCTAGAAATAAGAGATGAGATAGAGATTGTTGTATTTATAATTTTTATTGTAATTAGAGATAATTTGGTCTTTTTGCTTTATTTACTTGTATGTCACAATTCTTCTCTATAAAAGGAATATAGGGTTCATGAAAGAGGTGTGGTGAAAAGTGTAAAACTTGTAACCTCAAACCATTTTTCTTTCTCCCCATATAGTGCTAGTGGTTTTTCCCTCCCCGTGGACGTAGACCAATCAATTCAACGATGAACCATGTAAATCTTTTGTTTTTTATTGTTGTTCTGTAAATTTCTTCATTTCCACATTTTTTTTTGCATATCAATAAGGTCTCTCATTGATACTCTAGTATTTTATAGGCCTCAATCAACACGCAAATTAATTATAATACAATGCCCTTTTATATAGTTCTTAATGACTAATATTCATGCTGAAACTTGAATTTTTTGGAAAAAAATGTATTTACATGCATACCACTTAATTCCTACGTATCTACATATCTAAAACCTAAATTTTAATTTGTACATATACATCACCTTTCCTATGCAAGAAAAAAGGTATTTCACTTTTTTAAAAGTTTGAATACTGATATTTTTTATCTGATGTGAAAGATTTGAGTTGTATAAACGCAAAAAGTAAAGTTTAGATGTTTGATACATAAGTACATAGGAATTGGGTGGATATGGAAGAATTCTACATGCCGTGTGCTATCAGTTCATGTAATATGCATAATAAATGCAGAAGCTGTGAATAAAATTTGATGAAAAAAGGTGAAATTACCAGAAATATGCACCGATAGTGATCCTTCCAGTAATGAAGATGCTGCACTTTTTTTTATGTTCTCAATTGAAAAAGAAACAAGCTCAGGAATATGCTCAACACCTACTGCGCGTCCTTGAGGTCCAACCATGATTGCAAAGCAAGCTGTTAAGTACCCAGTTCCTGTACATGCCATAAGAAAAATAAGCTTCTTTTAAAGCTAAGTTTAACTAATCTACCAATTACAGTTGAATAATGCAATTTTTATAAAACTAATGTGAAAGAACAAATGTCTTTAGCAAATAATGGAGAATTCGTTTGATGTGTTGCTTTTCAAAAAGCAGTTTAGTTTTCAATCAAAAGCATCGAGATCCCTTAACCAGTATGTGCACTCCTCCACAACTCCACGAACATGGAGAACAATATTGTGGAGCAGCTTCTCCATGTAAGAGTATGAACATATTTTCCTAATACATCTAATCTTAAATATGAAAAGGAGAAAATTCTGAAATAAAATAAAAGAAACATAAATGCCAAGTAGGGTTCTTGGATTCAAAACGCATCTTAATATTTTGAAAATAACATTATGTTAGAGCATTCTCATCCAATCTTCTTCTGAAAATATTTGGTTGCCACTTCTTGTCCACATTCGGCAACCAAACCGCACAAAACTTGACCCAAAATTCATCAAGTGTATTTTCTTTGAGTATGCCTCCAATAAAAAGGGGGATAAGTGTTATTCTCCTGTGCCAAAAAACTACTACAACTTCATGAATGTTATATTTTTTTTAAAATCAATCCTACTATCTCAAATATGATATCTAGGGTAAAAGTGCAAATGAACATCAATTTTGGGATGCATTTGATGACATTTACATGGCAAACCCATCTGCTCTTCTTCTTACTCTTCTAACTTACCCTCCTACTTATTAAGGATATCCAACCAATCCAACCTGAAACACACAAAAAAGAACTTCGTGTGTACGCTAGAAGGAAGAAATATCTTGAGCAAGTGGAAGACAACTTGCAAAAACATAATTGCTCCAATCAAAACTCGAGTTCACATTTACTCGAAATTTTGAGTGAGGAGTCTAAAACTCACGAGTTATCCCTTTCTCCTTTTGGTGTTGATGACAAAGAAAGCGGTAATAGATACGCAATTCAAGAATATATAGCTTATGGGAATTATCCTCAGCTTATAGAGCATTTATATCTAACTTTGATAGTGTGCAATCATTCATGAAGCTCTTGAAAATCAAGAATGGAGAAAAGTAGTTGAAGAGAAGATTCAAACACTACAATATAATGGCACATGGTTTCTTATTAAACTCACTCAAAATAAGAAGAATGTTGTATGCAAAAGGGTGTTCAACATAAAATACAAAATTTATAAGAGTATTGAGAGATTCAAAGACAGACTTGTTGCAAAAGATTTCACACAAGCATATGAGATTAACTATCAAAAGATTTGCACGAATTATCAAATTGAATATTATCAAAGTTCTTTTAGTAACAATTAACAAGGAATGAAGAATGCATCAAATTAACATAAGAAAATATTTTCTTGAATGGAGATTTAGAAGAAGTGTAAATGGGAATACCATCAAGACTTAAGAATGATTCCAACAAACACCTAGTATGCAAACTTAGGAATCAGTAAGAGCGTAATTTGAAAGATTTGTTAAAACTATAAAATCTAATGAATATTCTTAAGGCCAAGCGATCACACTTTTATAAAATGCACTCAGGTTGATAAGATTGTTGCAATGATTGTATATATAGATAATATAATTCTTAATAGTGATGATGAAAGAAAGATTATTAAAATAAACAAATTGTTTGAAATCAAGGACTCAGGAACATGAGATATTTTTCAGGTATTGAGATAGCAAAGTCCAAGAAAGAATTTATTATATCACAGAGGAAATACATCCTAGATCTAGTAAAGAAAACAAAGATGGATGGATACAAAGCAGCTCATACTCCAATGGAACCCAACAAGAATTTTAATAGTGAAGAAGAAAGTATACATGTGGATAAGAGAAGATATCAAAGATTGGAGAGAAAAATCATCTATCTATCACATAATGGGTCAAATATTGCATATTTTATCAGTATCGTGAGTCTACACATGAATAGTCCAATGAAGAGCATTTAAAGATGGTTTATGGGATTCTAAGATTTCTAAAAAAGGCTCTTGGTTATAAATTAATTTTGGAAAAAACTATAAATAGAAAAGTGGAACTCTACATTGATGTTAGTTGGGTGGAAGAACACATTTATAGAAGGTCCGCCACAGGTTATTGCTCATATATAAGAGAAAATCTAGTTACATAGAGAAGTAAGAAGTAAGTTGTTGTTTTAAGAAGCAATACAAAATCAAAATAGATGGCACTTGCCTTGAAAATCTATGAAGGGATTTTGAATAAAAAATTATTCAAGGAAACCGAGATGTTCTTCCAATAAGCCGATACAAGATGTTCTGAGACAGTCAAACAACTATCAGTATTGCCAAAAATTTTGTGCATCATGATATGACCGCATATTGAAGATGATAGACACTTCATCTCTGAAAAGATCAACGGAGAATTATATAGCTAAGCTACATCTTGACACGCAAACAAGTTGATGATGTCTTCACCAAAGACTTCCCAGAATTCAATACCAAGCTCGGTTTCTACAACTTCTACAACCCAACTTGAGGGAGAGTGTGAAAATCTGAGAAAATTTGAATCTTTTCATATTTACCTTTCTCATATGAGCCATTCACCACCTCCATATCTTGGAAGTTTTGATTGAGATATCTTATGAAACATTTGGTTCATTGCTTTCCTATTTTATGTTTTTCTATCTTTTATTCAGAATTATTTCCATTCCTAATTTAGGTGATATGTGTTTGGTAAATTTGTAAATGAGGGACTGATTTCCCTATATATATGTACCCTATTTGTGAATAATTAAAAAGAAAGATTTTTCCTCCCAAATTAAGTTCTACACTTATGGATAGCAACTGAATTAGGATAAGATCAAGGGTAGTTGATCTAGTTTCAAAGGAATTCATACCCTTGAGCTCAGTCAGTTGGAACCAAGAGAGGATAGATTGGTGCTTTCATCCCATTTTCGGTAGATTTTTATTTAAATTTGAAGTTCTAGATGATCCCTAAATTTTAAGCTACGGTATTGGGCAGTCTTTGTAATTAGGAAGAACTTATCTAGAATCTAGAAAGTTATCAAGACTTTCAAACTTTAAGAATATATTCTCTCCTTGATTAGTACAAGTTAATTTAGACTTCAAAATTTTAAGGAGATCTTATTTCTTTCACCCTTACATTTAAATGGCAATTTTTAATGGATAGACTTTAGGCTTTAATACAAATATCAGAATTTATTTCAAAATGAAATGAAAAATAACTTTTCATATCAACAAAAATGCTCAACCAAAGTAGTATTTTACCATTGAATACAAATTTTTTAGTAGAAGACAAACAAAATTAAGAAATATGTTGTGTAAACTTATAAACTCGAAGCTTCAAATTTTTTAAGGTAAAGCTAAATTTCCAAAAGAAATAAATAGTTAATAGAAAGACTCGGAAGCAAGCTTGCCAAAAATTAAAGAGAAAGACGCATATAAACTCAAGGTTAAAAGGTGGCATATGAAGGGACAAAAAAAAAAAAACCTGGTTCTAAGCAAATAGACTAACTAATTTCCAAAAGTTACATGATAATTTTTTTAAACATGTTATTCACGAAATGTCAAAACGCGCAAAAAAAATAGTATGCATCCCTATCATAACCACAAAAATCCATTTGAAGAAAGTTTCCAACAGATCCGTACCAGAACCAACATCCAGCGCTCGCATTCCAGGTTGCAGATGCTGCTTCAACAGTTCTAGACAAGTTGCATGCATGTGAGGAGCAGATATAGTCGCATTGAAACCAATTTGCATAGGACTATCAACATAAGCTGGAGTGCCACTTTGTACAAAAACACCCCTATCAATTCTTTCCATCACTTCTGCCACCTCCTTAGACTTGATTACACCATAACGCTCCAAACTTTCGACCATTTTTTTGTTCTTGTCAACCAATCCACTGGTCCAGAAATTCTGACAGTAAAGAGAGAAACCCATTATGTTGGTAATCCTTGAATAACAAACTACGGATAGTGTACCACAAATAGGAGAATTGATTTCTCTTCACTGGACTATCTTCATGGGGGGTCATGTACATATATACCACGCAATTCTTATGTATTTACATATCTAATACCTAAACATATATATTTACATGCATATCACTCAAATCTGTGACATATCACCATCATTGCCTTTTTAAAAGTGAAATAAACATTTCCATGCATAAGTTTATGACACCGTGTTGTAGCTGTAAATATCAAACTTTGGGTGTTAGATATGTAAATACCTAAGAATTGTGTGTTGTGCATGTAAATTTCCCTCTTATTAATTTAAACATTCAAAAATGTGCTCCAAACTTTTTGCAATTCCTCCATCTTCATTTCTTTTCATGTGAAAGTTACCTATCATTCGACAAACACTAAATTCTGTAGGATCTTGATAATTAACTTCATTTATTGGAAATTTTACTTGAAGAGAAGCATTTCTACAAAAGAGTAATAATTTTACTGGGCAATTACATAAGTAACCTCCAAATATTCACTACTTGAAAAAATAAAAAAAAGAAAAAGAAAAAGAACACCTTTCCACCTCCAATCGTCAAATTCTTACCCAGAAACCAAAATTCACAGCAAATTCCCAGCCCTTGAATTGTGGCACACACAAATACATGGGTCCAATATATAAAAAAGGGTCCTAAACAATATTTTAGTAAACATGTAAGATTTGAGTATTAAATATTGATTTTAAAAAAACCATGTCAAAAGAAAAACAAAAATAAAATATGAATAGCAACAATCATTGAACAAGCACGAATAAGAATTGGTGATCTGAAACATCAAACCAACAAGACCTACTAGAAACTGGAAAGGTGCTCTTCAGCTAAACCAGCAAATAACCATCATATATTGGAACAATCCCCACAATAGACTAACATCCTACAAAACAATTCAATAAAATTAAAAAAAGAGTAAGTTGAAACCATTAATTCTCATTTACCATCGTTCCTGCAAGTCTTGCCAGAGTTCAAAAAAGATAAGAATGCTTCTTTAACTCAACCAAACACCTCATTTTAAAATGAAAAAGGTTCAGAGAATTTGATTCAGATCATGCCCAGTTTTGCACTAATCTTCAAAGATGCTTCGAGATTTAAAACACCATACAGAAGCTTCAATAAAATCAATTGACAACCAATGAACAGAATCAGTATACAGAGCAAATATCATCTCCCCTGCAAACTAATTTTTATTTCCTGAACCGGAGAAGATGTACGCCAATCCAAAAGAGAAAAAAATCCGACGCCCTTATATCCAAGTCTCCTATCAAGCTGCCACAATTTCCAACAGAAAATCGAACCCCCAATTCACAGCCAGATAGAGAAATGAATCCTAAGGAAGAAGATCAAAGAAAGCACGGAATGAACTGAACCCTAAAGTTTGAGCACAAAAACTAAAACGGCGTGGGAATGCATAGAAACTTACACGAAAGAAACAATTAAAGAGCAGTGATCGGAGTACCTCCATTTTGGTGAGGGAATGCAAGTCGGATAGGAGGCTGAAGAGCTTGACGGGGCTGGAGGGGGAATGGGACAACTGAATCTTTCGCAGTGGATTACGCAGCGGAGTGACGAAGCGTGAGCCCAACGCAACAGAATGCATCACTCCATTAACGAAAAAATATTACATCAGCAGGCACTTAGAGTAACATGACAGTCAACCACGACACCCTACGAATGAGAAAAAATAACAGTGTAGTAACACGAGAAATATTCCCCTCCGTGTTATTCATGTGTTATTATATATTATTCATGTGTTATTGTGTCCTAAGAATATTCTTAGTGTTATAATAACACAATAACACATCAATAACGCATAAATAACACACAATAACACATGAATAACACGAGGAAGAATATTCCCCGTGTTATTGTGCCGTTTTTTTCTCTATCAGGAATATTTCCCGTGTTATTCAAGTGTTATTGTGTGTTATTCATGTGTTATTGTATCCTGAGGATATTATTGGTGTTATAATAATACAATAACACATCAATAACACATGAATAACATGCAATAACACATGAATAACACAGGGAGAATATTCCCCATGTTTATGAGCCGTTTTTTTTCTCCTATCGCGCGTAGCGTGATTTTATTGGCTACGCACAGTATTTCTACGTGCGTAGTACTGATGTAATATTTTCTCCTCCATTCACATACCTGACTAAACTGGTATTATGTTGGAAAATTTACATCCATACCATTCAATTCTCATATATTTTGAAATCAGTCCCCTCAACTTCAATTGCATGTATATATTGTTGGATCCCAAGTTTTTTTTTGTGAACATGTCTAAGAGTTAGAACCAGGAGAAAGAGGGATAGAGAGAGAGAGAAATATTAGGCCAATTCTTGCCTCCTATTTATAGAGACGTTATTTATATAATTACAAGGAAAAATGAACGGTTATGAAAACTATTCTTAATACAATTAATTGTATTTATCTTATAGCAAATATGTTTTATTTGAATTTGAATATGATGGTAATCCGACCAGAAGACGTGTTTTAATTCAGCCGATCGGGACGACCGGTCGGATTGCGGTCAAGCCGGTTGAAGAAAAGAATCGGTCGCTCTCGTAGGCTTTCGAGCCTGTATGCGTGGTCCGTTCTATAATAAAGTAAGATCCTTCCAATCTGTTATAATTTTTTTTTAATTATCAGTCAATCTCATAGAGCATGGTATGGGCAATTCTTAAGTAATACTTTAAATCTCTCTCAAGCTTCATAGATTAACTGACTCTTAAACTATGCATACTGCAAGTTATATATGTCTGTGTCAAACACTAGATCAGTATGCATGATTTCAATTTTGGAAATAGCCTATATCAATATATATATATATATA
>JXCR01093371.1:387581-468473 GCA_002079205.1 Phalaenopsis hybrid cultivar
ATTTTGTCCGTTTTATTTTTCTAACAAATTTGAACCAAACCACCAAATAATTAATGAAAACAATGCCATGAACCATAACTAAACAAAAAACTATAAGATTGCATGAAAATTCTGTCTAAATATGGTAGTTGTACAAAAAGTTATCATTTGAATATATATATATATACAGAGACTCAAATATCGATTTCCCACGCTCTAGGCCCCATGATGAGAGCTCGCATCATGTGACTAAATATTCAAGAACCTAGCACTACTAGGAATCGAACCCGTGACCTGAGGGAACTTACTCATAACTGTTCAACATATATGTGCCGCATATTAGATCAGTTGTAGGTCCCTTCTGGTTTGGGTTCGAATCACCCCGAGTGTAGAGTGTGATGCTTGAATTGTTAGGCACATTAGGGAAGGTTAAAACTCGTATCATAGCTCCAACCAATTCTTTTAAATACACAAACGCACACACCACATTTAGATAGATTTGATTATAAAAATTAATTTTTCATAACAAAACTTCTAAAAGGTAATAAGAAAATAGTAGACAAACACAATTATGACGATGATCTGAAAAACAATGTACTGAAAAACCATCTCAAATAAACACTCAATCTAACAAATTTATTTAGCTCAAAATAAAATAAAACAAAACATTTATTTAAATAAACTTTTAAAATTTCAACTTTTAAACAAAAACCACTCTTTAAATCCATGTAAATCACATCCTAAGCCCAAAATTTTCTTAAACAAAACAAAAAAATCATCTCTCACCCCATCCACTCATTCCCCCTCAACTTCCGCTCCTTCCCTCGCGCCAACCCCTCCCCACCCTTCATCTCTCCTCTTTAAACAAAGCTCATAACCGTTACAATCAAAACCCAACTCCTCCTCCCCCACCCTATTATAAACCCTCCCCTTCCTTCCAAAACCTCCACCAAATCCCTCCATAAAAATGGCAAGACTCACCATACTTCTCCCCATCCTCCTCCTCCTCGCAAGCCTCTCAATCACAACAACCCAAGCCACCGCCGACCCTACGGCCGCGCCCCCATTGCCATCCATCCTCACACCATACGCCGCGGTTTCGCCCATCGAGAGCCCTCCCTCAGACATCTTTAACGATAGCGACGCCGCTCCTATCGGCGCTCCAATGCTTTACAATCCGACCGCTGATGTCAAACCTGAATCAAAGAGCGCCGCTTCGTCTGTTGCGGTGAGATTTGCGGGCACCGCGTCGGTTGTCGGCGCTGTTGGCTTCTTCCTCTTTTGAGTTGTTTGAAGAAGAGGGAGATGCATGGGTGTGATAAATTAGAGGTTTTTTATCAGCAGAGGTGAGAGGTGGTTTGATGAAGAAAATAGGTGTGATTGAGTAAATGTTATTATTGCTTATGAGTTGGGTTTTATAGTTGCAATTGTTTATTGTCAATTTATTTTTTTTATTTGGTATAATGTCATATGAATTTTGAAGGGCATGATATAATGTTGACAAATAGTTTTCATTTTCATTGCATTCTTGATGAGTTGATTGTGGCAGTGAAATTTATGAGTTTGTTAGTTTGTTTAGGGTTTGGGAGAAGGGTTAGATGTGTAAATAAAGAGATTTTGATGGTGTAACTATTATTTCCCCTTCTTTTAGATATCTCAAAGGCCTAAACTCTAAAATTTACAAATTAACCAACCAAAACTTGTAATTTCCACATTACCCCTCCATCACAAAGTCACTATCTTAGAGGAAAACACAACAAATTATTTACTCAAAATCTATACAGCGTTCTAAGCTATGAATCATAGACACAAATACAGGTTGGGTCACAGATACTACACCATATGATACTAGAAATGACATAATTAAAAAAAAAATAGGGCGCCACTAGTCATGGGCAATTTTTTATATTTAATTAATTATTAATATACAATATATTATTTTCATTATTCTTTATTAAAGACATTATAAAATATGCAAGAATAAAATTTAACTTATATTATGAAAGCTTGGGCTTATAAAAATTGGTTTTCAAAGTTAGGCTTATAATATATTTTAAAGGAATTCTTCCAACTTAATTTTCTATTAATATTTAAAATATTCTACAATTAGACATATAAATTTATGAAACCTTTGATGTTAGATTTTAACCAATGTTAAAGGAAGCTTGAACATGACGAGAGGGGCCGGTTTCAACTATGATATATAATTAGAGATATATATATATATATNAGAGGTGTCCCAAATATGTTTGGGCGAGAAAAAAGTTCAAACACATATTTTATAGTGTCAGACAAGTGTCAATACATATCAGACAAATTTAAAGACATATATAGCAAATTTCGATGTCTGATAAATGTTTAAAGATATGTACACATCATTATTAGAATTATAAATGCTACACTTCTATCTATTGATTGAATAAAACAAAATTATAATCATTAAATAAAACAAATCTACAAACTGAACAACTAATATTATATCATCAAACTAAAAAGACATTCCCTCATAAAAATAACTAAGCATTTCAAACAAAATCAGTAAATCAAACAGTAACCAAATATCTCGACCTCACAAATTCGTCTGAAAACTATTATAACATTCAGGGGTGGACCCAATTAGGGCACATGGGGTCAATTGCCCTAGTTCCTCCCACGTTGAATTTAGGGGAAAAAATATTACATCAGGACTCCTAATATAGAGCTACGTTCGGATTGGAATATTCGGCTGTTTTACGAGAATATTCTATCTGTGTTATTTATAAAAATGATGTGTTATTCGTGTATTATATTGTGTTATTCGATTATGTTAAGGTGTTATTAGAATATTTCAGATAAAATATTCTCATAACACAACTGAATATTCTAATTCGAACATAGCTCTACATTAAGAGTCCTGATGTAATATTTTTTCCATTTAGGGAGACTATCTACCCCTCCTCAAAAAAGAAACCGGTTCCCCACTGCCCCAACTCAGAAATCAACTCTGCTTCCCACGCCAACACCTTATCCGTCCAACAACCTCCGCCGTCCACCACTGTCTCCCCCATCTCCGGCGCTGGAGAAATCACCACCGGCAAATCCTCCCCCTGCCCAACCCCACCATTCTCCGCCATCAAAATCCGACTTTCCACCGCCTCAATCCGCCGCGAAAGCGCGCCTCCAACCACCCCAAGCTCATAACTTTCCAATCCCTCCACCGAACGACCCCCAAAACACTGACGAAGAACAAGCTCCCCTGCAAGCTCATCGTTTTCCGCCATGATTCTTCCCAACTGACCTCTCGCCCTCGCAATTTGCTTCTGCAAAACCCCCTCCTGGTTCATCATGTTATTCTCCTTCCCCTTCCCTTCCGCGCCATCGAGCCCCTTGATGAGATCTCTTGCTGCCGCCGGCGACGGCCAGACCTCCGGCTCTGTTCCTTGGGGCGAATAGATAATGGCGAACGCCGGAACGTCGCAGAGAACCGTGAGCTCGCGAAGCTTTTTGAGAAGGCCGAGGCGGCGTTTTCTGAGAGTTATGCGGCGAGCGGCGCGGTTGGATATGTAGGCTAGCTGGGTCTTCTTCCTCGCCATTGATGTCTGGTTTGGTTTGATGGGAGTTGGAACAGGAGGGAGTTTGTTTTGTATTTATGGATGGAGATAGTTTTTTTTTAGGAAAGATTGGAAATTTATTATGGAAGATGATTGCGGAGATTTTGGAGGATAAACTGATTCGATTTGCTGATTTTATCTGATGGATCGTATATATATATATATATATATATATATATATATATATATCTGTCNCTTGTTTTGTATTTATGGATGGGGATAGTTTTTTTTTTAGGAAAGATTGGAAATTTATTATGGAAGATGTATGATTGCGTAGATTTTGGAGAATAAAGTGATTCGATTTGCCGATTTTATCTGATGGATCGAGTGTATAAATATATATATATATATATATATATATTTATATATATATATATATANAATACGTAGCTTCAGATACACGTGCGGGGATGATTCACGTTTACGTTTGCGAGTTTAAATTGTAAGAGGTGAATTAATTTAAAATTAGATTATTTTTTTATATCATCGATTAAAAAATATTAAATAAATAAACTAAAAATCAAACAATTTTCTTCTTAATTTATGAACAAGAGATAGATTAAGGCTTAATATTAATTTAAAATTTAACAGATATAATAATTAAAATATAAAATAAATTTTAAATAAAACTAATTTAAATTTAAATTTAAATTTAGAATATTTTTTTATATTTTTAAATTAAGAATAATTAAATTCGCTCAAATTTATTCAAAAATATATATAAGAAAAGCAGCATTTCACTCGATGGTTATGTATTTTATCATTTACATATCTAACACCTAAATTTTAATTTTACATGCATACCCCCTTACCTATACATGAAAACCGTATTTCACTTCATAAAAATTAAAAAGATGGTATATCTTTTGTGAAATGAAATTTTGAATGGCATAAACGTAAAAAACAATCACAAAGAACGTGCAATTCTTTAGTACCTTTGGCCGCTTGTCTATATTTCGAGCTAAAAAGTGTGTTCTTGTTCGGCTTGTTTGCTAAGCGAGCCGAACACGAGCTGTTCACGAACAAAGAGTTGTTTTGATAACCATAATCACGTAGTCATTAAGATGTTAAGGGTTGGGGCAAGATTTAAAAAATATTCTTTATATAAAACATCATTTGAATCTAATTTAATTATTTTTATTCTATTTTATTAACTAATACGTTTAATTGATCATAAATCTTTGTAGCACTGTAGTCAATTAATTTTTTTTTTAAATATTACTCATCAATATTATATATATAATTGATTAGTATTTCGAGCCAAAATGAGCCGAACACGATTTGTTCGTGTTCGACTCGTTAACTTAGCTAACGAGCTTCTTAACGAGCTGGTGATTTCTTACACTCAAATTGAAGATATTCTCGATTCAATCATTCCTCGAAGTTTTTATGTAAATTGAACCGTTATTTTTTTTCGCATTTTCAGTTTGTGTGATATAGGAAAAATTTGAACTTTTAATATTGATATTTACAAAATCCAACACACGGTAGAAGCAATGTTTTTATATGTCATGATCAAACCAATAAGAATTTGATAAAAAAATGAAAAATATTGGTTCGAGGTTTATCATGACTTTTGATGTGTAAGAATTTGAAAAATGGATGAAAGTTGGCGCTAGATTTTAAAATAGCAATGTTTCACATGTTTTTATGATAAATTTTAATGTGGTGACAAATGGTAGATGATATTCTTTGAAGATGAGATTTTTCTCCTTAATTTGTTTTGTGTCGTTAATGTGCTTGCAAGATGAGCTTATCAAGCCATGAGTTCGAGCTCAAGCTTAGATTTGAGCTCGTATATTACATGAGCACAAGTCAGACTAGACTTGAGAGCTTATTGAGATACTAAAGTATATATACATAAAAAAAATATGAAATAAAACTCTCGATTCCGAACTACTCGAACTAGCCGTTGTGATTTTTCCATATCCTTCATGCCACTAAAGTCGAAAGACAAATGTCACAAAACTCTCAATTAATCCTTTAATGCCCTAACTTGAAACATTACAAAATTACAAATGTCACAGAGTTTTTGTTACCCTTCATGGCACCATAACTTGCTTATTTTGATTGTAAGTCATGTAAAACATTATTTATTTAATGAAAATTTCTTTCTTAGACTAAAGGGTAATACCTAAAAGTCATACACACAATTATGTTTAATTGATCTATGTTAATTGCACTTGATGATGTGTTGATTGTGTTGAATTTTTAAATGGTTCAGGTTATCTATGGATATTCATACATTAAGGTCGTGGATGTACAATAAACTTTATTCAGATAGAAAATCAATCACTGAGTTCTTGGACGGAATTGAGAACTTCGTGGCAAAGACATCTAATCTTCTACCGTCTTCGGCTATCACGTTCAAAACATAGAAAAAGAGCACTTAACGCCAGATGAAGTCAAATAAGATATATATAAATCATCGGGGATTTAAACCAGGTTGTTAGATTTGGATTTCACATGGCGAGATTGACCCTACAATATGAAGCGCTCCTCCTTCGAGTAGCTATGAATCTCAACTTGAATTTCAATTAATTTGATTTAAGAAAATGGTCTTCGATGGCATATGATATTATTATTTGAGTCAAGTAGAGGAAAAAACACCAAACCACGAAGCTCATGAATTTTATGATTTACTGAATAGGGCTCAAAGGCCACTGTGGGAGGGTTGCACATCCTATTTTGAGTTATTTGTAGCTCTAAGAAGGCTAAAAATTAAATCCAAGTTTAACATGCCACGAGAGTGCTTCAATCAGTTTGCAGGATTATTGAAAGAGACAATTCCATAGGAAAATTTAATTCTGAAAGACTTAAACAGGGCGAAAAAATTTGCCTCCAAATTAAGGCTAAAAGCTGAGAAAATTGATTGTTGTGTTAATGGATGTATGCTTTTTTACATCCAGTGAAATAGAGACTCAACGCGGATTTTGTAATTCTCCTAGATTCAAACCTCAAAGTAGAAAAAGTAACAAGCTAAAGAATGTTCCATACAAGCGGCTCTTCTATACATCACTTACTCTACGTCTTTAGAGATTATTTTCTTCGATGTGGATTCCTACGTATATGACGTGACACCGTAGCAAATCAGATAAAATCAACTCAACGAGTCGTTCTGCCGATGGAGGCATGAAAATATTTTAACCGCACATATCCTAAATTCGTTGCAGAGGCACGTAATGTGCGGCTTGGCTTATGCTATTATGGTTTCTCATAGTACAGTCAGGTCGTGTTGCCCTACTCTTGTTGGACAGTGATCAATTACACTATACAATACCTGAGATGTGCATGACGACGTCATTCTTCTTCTTGACACTGATTATATCAGGTCTTAGTAGCCCTATAGATATGATTAATGTATACTTGCAGTCCTTGATAGATAAGCTACATATTTTCTAGGAAAGAGATGTCACGATACATGATATTTCAATGAAACATAATTTTCAAATGCAATCAGGTTTAATATAGATAATAAGTAATTTTTCTGTGTATGACATGTCACCTGGGTAGAACACTGTGGAAAAATTGGCTTGTTCATACTGCAAGGATTCACCTAATGCATTTATGCTTCTACATGACAGAATTCATGATTTGATTGTCATCATATGTTCTTAAATGACGAACATCCCTTCAGGCAAAAGAAAAATAGTTTCAAAAGAAACAAAATTGAGAAATCAACACCACCTCTAAGAGCACCTGTGGAAAATTTATCACAGATTGATAGTAACACTCCAAAGATTGTCATTAGCCTCGAGCTTTCTTCACATCATCCACCATGCTTTGTTGTTGGTCATAATTGGACTAAAAAGTTCACTTTTTGGTGTTACTCATAACATTTATACCAATGGGCATCGACAGCCCCGCTTCATTTTTCTGACGTTTGTGCTACACTTTTTTGACGATCTAAGCCGTCGGAAATAACCAATGACTGACCAACGATATCAAATTAAATCGTATTGCAACAGTTATCTATCGTCATGAAACAGTCGACACATAGAAGTCGTAGGTAAATCTGTCAGTAAAATAATTACTGACAAGTGTTTTACCTACATCCCCAAAGACAACATTAAGCAATCAAAAATCTAAAACCTAATGGCTTTTGGAAACTTTCTGACGGTTTTTAGGTTGTATGAAATAAGACTCTTTTCCTGTAGTGTCCATCATAGATAACTCGAAGTTTACAATAAACATTTTTCTCCAACCAGTCATCCAACATTTAAAACCTTATATTCATAGCCCTATAAGAGGTATACATATCTCTCCCACTCATCATCCGTCTTGCATGGTTTTTTATACCTTGGTAGCCTAAGTGATCATTAGTTGACCAATAACAACTACGCATTAACCACACTAAGCCACTCTTACCCCAAGTTAAGCTAGTTGTTGGAGGGTACATTTTTAACCTATTCAATTATGGATTTCTATAATATTTGCCAACTTATGCATCTTAGTCATAAGAGTTAGTCCATTGTGTAAGTCTTCATGCACATAAACATAATGACAATAATTTTGTAAAGAAATAGGCGAGTCTAGTGAAATTCTTGACATATATAATATTTATCAACTTCTTAACAATTTTATGGTTAAGGTTGTCAGGTTCATAATTGGCATCTTTCCTAAGAGTGGAAGAATACACTTATTGTCTATTTGGCCATAGGGTCTAGGTTGTATAAAGTTCTAGATAGGCCTTTCTTAAGTATTATGAGTCTAGTATAGGCTACTCTCTCAAGATTTAATTAAAATCTTAAGCCCCAATCTTACATTAATTTTTAAGACATGAACATTTATGGGATATCATGAGTCTAGGCCAGCACTATCCCTGGGATTATTGAGAACTTTCATCTAGTATAAGCTATCCTCTCAAGATTTAATGAAATCTTAAGCCCCAATCATACATTAATTTTTAAGACATGTACATTTATGGGATATTATAAGTCTAGGCCAGCACTATCCCTGGGATTATTGAGAATTTTCATGATCATGCCTTTCAATCTTTAGAACAAGTATGTATATGGAACTACTAACATCACCATTGGACAGTTCCCTCTCAAGGATTTAAAGCCCATAACTTAATACTTTTTTTTTGGGTTAGAAGACCTCATATTGCATAAAACATAACTTTTTATTTTTGTTAAAATCGTTTTTTTGTATTTATTGAGCATTAAATCGCACTATGTGTATCAAACCCACAAGCTTAAAGAAATGACATAATACTCTATCCATGGAACATAAATTCTTTCACATTTATCCACATCTTTCCTATACAAATCTTCAACTTATGGGTTGACATGCATCATTAATGTTCTAGGATCATTCAGTGTTTAAGAGAATTTGAAGAGCTACAATAAGGACACCGCAGGCTTATGCCCCCAATACCCAACTAAATAGTTCTAGTTAATTAATATCTTTTTATTAAAAACCTCACATGTAACCCACATCCTCCACTTTCTACCTTAATCATTCAATTGCACTGATGTAACTTGGGCCCCTTATTATATCCAGAGTTACCCTAATTTGCTTAGTTTATGCATTTCTCAGCATTCACTCAAATTGCTTACTTTGTTCCATCGCCCCCCTCCACTTGATCGAAGTCTGCAATAAGCTTTAGAAACATATTTCTCATGTTTTTTCTCCTCAAATATTTTATAGCTTTATTGATCTTTTGAATTTGCATTCCAAGTTTGTCATTCTACTTCCTTCTCATGCGAATACAAGAGAAAATTTGTCCAAGACGCTCTTAACTGTAAGGTTTTTATCAGCATATTTTGTTTTTTGCATTGGCGGGATTGCAAAAGGAAGAAAGATGGGGTCTTCCTTAAAATCAATAAGTCACGCAACTTACAAGTAACTACAATGCAATTTTATATTTGATTTTCACTTACTAACTTTATCAGTGTTTGGATAAAATAAGATGTAGGACAAATTGGTAAAGAAAAATATTAATTTAGCAATCAGTTTCCGCGGGATATTTTGCCTTACAATTATATTGCTTGTCATCCATGGGCTCATGAGAACACATACATTTATATTTATATGGTTATATTAGATAGATAGATAGATAGATATATGTGTGCGGTGCTATGGGGGGTTATGCATGTTAATCTTCGAAAGTATTAATTAAACCATCTAGCCATGTCCATATCTGCGGAATAAATGCTGAAAGATGCCTGACATGAACATAAAGTTTCTTGCTTATAAAAATATGGATTCAGAAATCACAAAAAATTGAAAACTACATATTAAAGAACACAGGCAATGCATATGGCCTAAAAACACATTAATGGTTAAATTAAGGTTAATGGAATATGGCTATAAAAAATGAAGTTTATAAGATGTGTAGGAAATTAGTCAACGTAAGCCTTCATTTGAAACTTTGGTAGAGTGGGCTCACCGCAAAAATTGATGTATTGGGTCAGGGCTTCACAAAGCTGCAAAATCTTGTGGATATGCCTTTACAGGGAACACAATGGAAGCCTCATTGGTTCCCTCTTCTCCCCTGAGATTAAAAAAAAAAAAGGAAGATTTACATGCATGCCAATTAATTCGTAAGTACTTACATATCAAAAATTAAAATTTCCAATTTTGCATGTATGCCAGCTTATGCAGTGAAAAATGTATTTCACATTTTAAAAATTAAAATATTGTATTTTTATGTGATATGTAAGATTTGGGTCGTACATACATATTAAAAAAAAAGGTGTTGGATATGTAAATACATGGGGATTGGGCGGTATGCAAGCAAAATGTCCCAAAAAAGGGGGGAAAAAGGTGAGATAATATAGTAACCAAGTTAATGAAATAAATTGTTTTGGTGAGCGCTACAGAAGAGTGTTTCGCTCCATGAGTAACGCACAAAGCCAACAAAACTAGATGGTTGAAAGCAGTTTGGAACAGCGAATTGAGTTGTGGCTGAGTGGTGGGAGATTTTCACTTCCTGCTGCCGCAATTGAGATCATCAATTTACAATAATTTTATTGATATTTGAATTTCAGAGCTCACCATTCAAACCAAAAAAAAAGTGCTAATAACTTATTTTATCCAACAGAATGTTGTGCCTCGCTTTGTTTTCCTTTGTATTTAGCCTTTAAACAGAGTGGAAAAGAGTAAAACAAAAGGGAAAACAACAGCTCTTTGAGATAAATGCAGACTAATGTCAAGCAAATTGAAGTGCATTTAGTTAATTTTGAAAGACTAACAAATTATATTTATAGCAATCAAAGTCTTCAATAAATAAAAAGGTAACAATCAAATCAAGCCTAAAAATAAGAAATATAATATAATTTTTAGTTATCTAAATAAGCTATTTGATAAAACCAAATTATTGAAAATCGTAGTCTAAAATATAAATAACCATTCGTAGGATTCAAAATGGCATATTCCTTGGTCTATAAATGTGGTTAGAAACTTATCTCCTCTTCTTATGGTTGCATCCTCCATGTAAGTCCCAATATGTTAACTTGGTTTAAAACTTTAAACTTTATCCAAAGCCTCCTTGAATGATGACCACAAGCCATTCTTGAATAGCTTGATTTATGGAGTGAATTTTTTTTTTCTCCTTAGAAATTTTAATAAATTCAAATTTTTGGCTTCCATCCCATTGGATGAGAAACGTAACTAAACCTATTTAGAGCCCTTTAGCTTCAACTAAGATTCTACCTTAATACTTAGGCCATCGCATTATGATTGGCATAGCAGAACTTTTTTGTTATTGGCTTACTTTATTCAAACGTAATTGGGCTAAAATTAAGATTTTGAGATCGTCACAAATGACCATTAATGATTAAGCAAAAATTTTTCAATTAACACTCCAAAGAAATTTTGCTTCATTTAGAGGAGCCGAAGTTTTTTGCTTTTGGTGGCAGAATTTTTTTGACAACTACTTACTCAACCAGAATTTATATAATGATTTCATAAAAGCAGCTATTTAAGATAAAGTTAGAGAAAAACAAGGAGTAAAATTTACAATATTGTCATCCAAATAAAAAAATTGAGTATTGACCATAAAAGCAGTCAAAAAGCTACCCAAAAAAAAAACCTATTAAATCACTCGGCCCAAAAGATGTTGAACCTAACTTTAAATGGTTGGTCTAGTGTGATCCCGAAACGCAATTAGAACATTTGATGAGTCTGCATCGAGTGGTAATCTCTACTTTTGTAGATGACCTATTAATCATAGCAGTCAACCACTCTTGATAGTAAATTGGTTCAAGTTCCTTATAAAGTCATCCCAAGGGTATACTCAGCCTATATAGTTAACCAATCCTTCCTTTCCCCAGCTATAAGAAAAAAAATATAGAGGTTTAGTGGTAGACAACAGTAGTTTCCCTTGGGATAAGGAACTAGTAAGAACAAAAGAAGGGGGAAAATAAATCATGGAATGTATGAGAGCTTGTACCAAGTGAATTGAATAGTATTGCATTGATTTTCAAAGGTGGTTAAAGTTATATACAAAGCACTCCAATTCCCTAATCAAAAAGTTAACATAAAAAAACAAAATATAAAGTAAAAATAAAATAAGATAGTTCATTATAGATGAGTCATTTACTAAGACAAATCTCTATCTAAATGCTTGCCATATTAATTTAAAAACTCAAAAAGAATATTTCATGAAATTATTCTCACTGGGTTTGAACTGCTAGAACAAAGAAAAAATTTTATCTAATCCAAAATCTCATATGCTATGAGACCGAAGAATTGGTTAAAATATTTTTCACTCCACTTCTTTTCCCTGAATTTTCCTTCTAAAGTTTGCTCTATGGATTTTAATTCTAGTGATATGTAATCTCCTTGAATGGTGACATTAAATCTTAAACTTAAATTGAGTTAACTTTTTACTTTAAAACTTAAGCAGATTCCAGTTTTCAGCCCCTTTGGTATTTTCAATGAAAAACATATCTAGAATACTTATTTTTGGGACCATTTATTATAAATTTTAAGGTCCCCAATTAAAATTGATGTAAAATGACTAAGGGAAATTTTCTTGACTTTAAATAAAGGAAGATTGATATTTTAATTTATCACAAATTATCAAATAATCAAACTACTCACTTCTATATTTAACAAAAAAAAATCAACAAGCAAACCAATTAATTTCTATAATTCAATTTTTTTATGCATCACTTTACTCCAAAATCANCAAGTAAAGGAAGATTGATATTTTAATTTATCACAAATTATCAAATAAGCAAACTACTCACTTCTATAATTAACAAAAAAATCAACAAGCAAACCAATTAATTTCTATAATTCAATTTTTTTATGCATCACTTTACTCCAAAATCAAGAGCACTAAGAAAATTAAAAATATCAAATTAAGCAAAAAACGTTACCAAAGTGAAAAAAAAACAAACTTTATAACATTATAAAATGATTATTGCTCTGAAAATCACGTAATTGCACTTACACCTCACTCAAAGTAAATGTTTCAAACTCGCACCTGCAAAATTGAAAACTATAAGAGACACTATATTCAAGCCAAAAGTTAAAAATTGTATACACTAAAGTTTATTTACACTTACAGCCTATAGGCTATTTNACAAACTTTATAACATTATAAAATGATTATTGCTCTGAAAATCACGTAATTGCACTTACACCTCACTCAAAGTAATCAGGTTTCAAACTCGCACCCGCAAAATTGAAAGCTATAAGAGACTATATTCAAGCCAAAAGTTAAAAATTGTATACACTAAAGTTTATTTACACTTACAGCCTATAGGCTATTTGAAACAATTAAAACATCATCAATCTCAATCATAAGTTTAAATTAATCCTTATTTTTAAAAGAATTGCATGAAATACTTAAAAAAATCACAATTTAAAATTAAAAACTCCTAAAGCCATCAACTAAACCCGCAAGAATGACAAAACTATAGAATTCCAATTAGGAGAAAACCAAATAAACTTCCCATAAGATAAATCTAAAATTTTCAATAATGACATAATTGTAGAGCATCAAATGAAGTAAAGAGCACAACTTACTCAATAACAACATACTACTGACTATAAAGCATCCCCTTTTGAGTGAATAATTTCAACACCACCACAAATTTAGTAATTCCATGCATATGATGACAAAGATCAACACCCACGAAGATTGTTCCATCTCAAATACCACAAGTTTTCATGCATATTTAAACGTATATGGAACCAAATAAACTTGATTTCAACTCCATTTTTATTCACTTGGTTTGAACCCTATTTAAGGTGAAATAGGAATTTGAGAACCCCCAAATTATACAAATAGACATCATTCCTAGCACATTCATTAAAACAATTTCAAGAGGTAAATTGAGTCAAAATATAATTGTGAACAAACAAACTAAAAACAATATTCTCTTTTGTTCAAGTGTAAGGTAAGCAACTTGATTATAAAAGCTTAAAATAAACATTGATCATACATTTA
Organism: Phalaenopsis hybrid cultivar; assembly: GCA_002079205.1. NCBI lineage: Eukaryota > Viridiplantae > Streptophyta > Magnoliopsida > Asparagales > Orchidaceae > Phalaenopsis > Phalaenopsis hybrid cultivar. Next base: position 401,559 of record JXCR01093371.1, read on the forward strand.
ATGGCATCTATGGAAAAAATTTCAAAATCAGTATGAAAGAAAATCAATAATATATTCATCAAATATATGCCAATAAATTATAAAATTCATCATTGTAAAGAAACACTATTAAATGCTAATAGAATATGAAAGCAATAGAGAAGAAGCATCCTATTAGGCAGAACAGATAATGGCTTCACAAAGAAAAGGAAAACATAAAAATAAAACGTTAGTATCCGTTATATATTTGAAATCTCTTGATAAAAACAAAAATTTCATCAATATTAGTCTGTCCTCACTAGTTGAGGTATGTTTTATGAAATCTTATTTCATTCAATAATGTATGAGGTGTTAAACCTACTTTTCTGGAAAACTTTTTGAACAAGTAACACTTATCTATCCTAATCCTTTAACCATAATTACATCTACTCATCTAATACATATTTTCAACCCTAGATCATATCAAAACTAAAATTCTAGCCTTGAGTATCTTATCCAAAAGAAAACTTATGATTTCAGAGTTTTCATCGTGTAAAATGCTTCTAACATAGTTATTCATAGTTTGACAAACTCCATAAAACTGCAATTCAAGCATAGAGCAATCTCTCAAATAATCTGTGGAAGATGTCGCCTTACCGAACCAAGATAATCATCCATAAATGATTGCTTTCGCCTCTTAAACGAGCCCAAAGCAGGGGTCTCCATAGCTGGTGGCTTCATCATGGACCTCTTTGTTGGTGTTGACTTCTGAAAGTAAAGGACAAAAAAACTAATCTTAGAAAACGAACAATTAGAAAATGTCAAGTATTCTTCAGTGCACCTTCACAGGAGCGATGGTTTCCCCAGTTAAAATTTATATGAAACCCAGGATAACAAGAATGTTTAAAAACTACAAACATGACTTCAGGCACTAGTTATTAAGGACAAAAAAAGAATGGAAAGCATAAACTCACAATTTCGTGCATAGTAACTGTAGGTTTTGAGAATTGAGTACGATAATATTATTGCTATTGAAAGCTACACGGTACAATGATTCTAAAATAGAAAAGATACAATACCCAAATCTCTCCTAATAACTACTCAATGATAAATAAAAAGTCACAAATTAGGAAATACAATAAATAGGAAATAACTAGAAAGGAAACTAAATAATTTTTAATACTCCCCCTCAAGTTGAAGTATAAATGTCAATCATGTTCAAATTGGATTTGAAATCGTCTAACAACGACTGAGGAAATTGTGAGAATATCTGCGAGTTGGCATGCGGATGGGACAAAAGAAATACAAATTTCCCCTGAATCAAACTTCTCCTTGATAAAGTGACGGTCAATCTCCACATACTTGGTACAATCATGTTGTGTTGTATTAAGAGCAACGCTAATGCCAGCTTTATTGTCACAAAAAAATTGCAGAGGAACGAAAACAAACATACATAACTAGTGGAGCATGATGCGCAGCCAAAGGGCTTCACATACCACCAGCACATAGAACGAAACTCAGCTTCAACACTACTACGGGCAGCCACAAATTGTTTTTTTTTTTACTTTTCCATATGACAATGTTTTCCCATATGAATAAGAACAAACTAGAGGTAGATCATTGATCACGAACGAGCCGGGCCAATCGAGCGAGAGGTTTGACCAGAGAACAACAAACCTGAGTCAAGTGTACCTTTTAAGTAGTAGAGGATCTGATTCATAGTGATGTGATCGTGGTCGAAATAATGCTTGAACTGACTAACCATAACAACTACGTGACAAATGTCCAGGAGCGCATATGCTAGGTCAATGAGTTTCAACGGAACAATACTGGAAACACCGCCAATTTCTAACTAGGATCCATAAGAACATCTACCAGTTTACAAAAAAGTAGCTTTGTCTCGGTCCGTAAATTTGTCACATATTTGCACTGGGAAAGGCTAATACCTCGAGCAAACTGCACTACTTCCATACCTAGGAAATACCGAAGAGAGCCCAAGTCCATCTCAAAAGATGCGGTCATAATGCCTTTCAGAGATTCCAAGGCTGGCAAATGAGCGATAGAAGAACATCATGTGATTCGATTGGGCGCCTGAGAAAAATTATGGCCCAGAACAACTACTGTAAACTTATCGAACCAGACCCGGGAGAATGTTTCAATCCATAAATAGACTTCCACAGTCGACACACTTGTCCACCAAAAAAGGCTGAGTCAAAGCACGATGGGAGAAACATATACTCCTCCGCAAGAATGTCATTAAGGAAAACATTCTTAACATTTAGCTGGAGTAAGAATCAATTCAGGTTCATGAGAAAAGATAACAAAACAAGAATGGTATTTAGTTTAGCTACCAAAGCAAACGTATCTTCGTAGTAGACTCCATAATTTTGTGAATAGCCTTTTGGTGACCAACCGTGCATGTTGCGTTCAAAGGATCCATCTAAGTTAAATTTGGCGTTGAAAATCCACCTACAACCCACTGTTTTATTTACTCGAGGAAGATCAACATTCCAAGTATGATTGAGTCGAAGACATTCATCTCTTCCACGACTGCAGCCTTCCAAGACGGGTCAACCATTGTTGCCTCAAAAGTGGATGGGAAACAACAATTTGTCAAGGAAGTGGTAAATGTTTTGTAGGTCGAAGAAAAGTAGTGAAATAAGACGTATTTCGTCATGGGATAAAGAGTGCATGCCTATTTGCATACCTATATGGGGGAATTCAACTCCTCATCAGAGGAGTGATCCCTGTAAGTTGAGAAAGCATCGCTTCGGGGATGTCGGCTGGAGCAGATTCCAATTCTTGTAGCGGGGCAATAGGCTCGAGTGTAAGAGCATTGGGACGAGCCTCAGCTGAGGGTTGGGTACACCGAGTACATTCACGAAGAGTGGATGGAGGTGATGTTGGTCTGGTTAGTGGCAGAATCGGTGGGACTAAGGGTTTCTCAGACATAGTGGTTACTGGAGTAGGCAAAATATAACGAGAGTCAGAAAAAAACCAGTGTCCAAAAAAATTAGCTCCCCCTCACATGAGGCGATTAAAGGGAAATAGGGGATATTTTTAGAAAAGAAGATATTGACACACATAGATTTTACTGGTAGTAGGATCAAAACGTTGTAGCCTTTTTGACTGGTTGAATATTCATGGAAAATATATTTAATTGGGCGGGAATCAAGTTTATTTCGAGTCAAGGTAATGTTCTAAACAAAGGCCATGCACCCAAATATTTTGGGATCTAACGTGGAGAAGAACCGATTGGTAGGAAAACATGACATCAAAACGGAAAACATGGTCCAAAAGTTATGGATTTTTCTGGGAATTCTATTAATGAGATAGGTGGCAATAAGAGGACATCATTCTAAAATCATTAAAAAAATTTAGTTTGAAACATAATGAAACAAGCCACTTTGAAAAAACGTCGGTTTTTCTGCTCTGTTGCCCCATTTTATTGAGGGGTATCCGTACAAGAGCTTTGATGAAGGATGTCCATACTCACCAAGAATTCTTCCAATATAGAGTTAAAGTACTAACGGAGATTGTCCGTCCGAGGAACTTGAATGACGATTTTGAATTGGGTCAAAATGAAGGAGTGAAAATTTTTTAAGATAATTGCAGCTTTAGATTTGTCCTTTAACATATAGACCCAAGTCATTCGAGTGTGATCATCACTTAGAGTAAAGAACCACCGTATATTGGTGTAGCTTGTTGTTCGAGAGGGTCCCTAGAATTAGTGAAAATGGAGGAAAGAGTGTAACGTTGGGGTGGATATGGTACACGATGATGTTTAGCTAAATGACAAATTTCACATTTAATAGTAAATGGATTTTTATCAATAAACATTAAAGAGTACAATTATTTTAAATAGTGAAAATTAGAATAACTCAAGCGATAATGTTAAAGCATAATTGGACAAGCAGTATATAGGGGAAAAGAATAATTATGGGATTGAGTGTCTGCATCATCAATGTCATTTCTTAGAATAAGTAAAGCCCGATTACCCGCTTAGCAGTTCCAATCATCCCCCCGAACAACAATCCTAAAAGAAAAAAAAAATCAGGAGAAAAATGAACGCAATCATGCAGATATATCAACTTGCTGACTGATAAGATAATACGCTTAAGCAAAGGTATGTGTAACACGGATCCCAGAGTTATTCCGACTATTAACAAACCCAACTCTTTACCCACAATAGAATTATAGGAGTCGTCAACAATTTTAATTGTCTCACCCGAAGCACGAAGAATAAGTCGAGAAGAATTGAGAGCACTCGGGCATATGGTTTGCGACACATGAATCAATAATTCACGAACTATAAGAAACAAAACTAGTAATGTCATAAAAATATTAATTTGACAAACATGGGAGGTCGACAGTTCGAAGGAGAACTAACTAGATCCAAGCATCTTAATTAAGTGTTCCATCTGACTCTTGATGGAGTTTCGTGATTCGAGAATGGTCGGAGTGGGGTCGACTGAACTGTTGTGGATTTTAAGGTCGTAGTGAGACTTTTAGCAACATAAGATTAGGTTGAATATTTATTTGTCGGCTTCTCGTGAATCTTCCAGCACTTGCCACGGGTATGGTAGGGTTTGTGAAAAAAATCACATGTGAAGTGTGCGCTGGCGTGCGGTGTAGAGCACTGTTGGAGCCCAAGATTGAAGACTCCACTGAATTAATGGAGTTGTCGAGAATGACAAGTTTCCAATTTCTTTGTGGCGGACATTGATGAATGCTACTCGATTTAAAGGAAGAGAATCACGAACAAGCGTAAAACCACGGACTTCGTCGAGATCCTGTTCAGGCTCGCCAAAAACTGGAACATAATTCTTTTCAAGATTTTGAAAAGGAAAAAAGATCTGTGGGAGAGTCCCACGTGTAATCATAGTAGAAGTCACATTTCAACCATAAGACAACCAAGTTGTAGTAGTACAGTGTCACTGTCTTCGATCCCTATTTTGTCTCATGGATTTTACTAGAAACTTCACAAAGTTATCCAGAATTCCCTACGCCCCAGTAGGTATCTCGAACGACAGTCCAGAGGGCATTGGCAGACGAATGAAACAGTTACGAAAGATCAATTGAAGTCTCCATGGAATTAATCAATCAAGACATAATCATGTAGTTCTCCACTCCCATGCTCCAAACCAAAAATGACCCAACCCGAATCGGGTCAACACGAACCTGAACCCAAACAGAAAAACATTCAAATCAACCCTAACACAATTTTTTTTTTTTCGAGTTTGAGACGTGTTGTCATGTCGGGTCAATTTTTGACACCTAGAGATGTCAACTAGGGTCAGCAAGTTGGATACGAGTCTGATCAAAAAATGGCCCGACCCAAAATAGGTCAACCCAAACTCAACCCGAATAATAAACATGTCAAAAAACTCAACCCTAACCCGACCCAAAAAAATATTCGGATCAACTATAACCTCAATTTTTTTGGTAGAGCCCAAGCCGTGTTGGCGTGTCAGGTCAATTTTTGACAACCCTAAGATATGTGGCTTTGATACCACGTAGGTTTTGGAAATTGAGAAGGAAAATATTACTGCTATTGAAAGGGGTATATATACAGAGTACAATGATTCTAAAATAGGAAAAATACAATACCCAAATCTCTCAATAATAGATGGAAAGTCATAAATTAGGAAATACAACAAATAGGAAATAATCGGAAAGGAACTAAATAATTTCTAACAACAATTTCAAGAACCATTTGAGGGACACCACCCGTAGTGGGATTAAGGCTTTGTTGTTGTTGTTGTTGTATAACAATTTGAAGAACCACATTAAATTATCCTTAAATAACGGTGAAAGTATGTAAGATTGCTCATATTGAATAAGTCTTGTAAAAACATGCAAAAGTGATGTGTGAACAATCATTGCAATTAGAAGCCTTCATCTCAATGCAAAGTCAGAGCCTAAGATTCAATATCTTGAAAAATTACACAGTAATAATGACAAAAATTGGAAAATTTGCAGGTTAAGAGAATAAACCTTAGCAAGCTTTTTATCTTTGCGAGCTTGCCTCTCCCTCTCATCAAATTCTTGATTTTCTTTCTCCACCAAACGAATTAAGGTATCACATCGCCTTGCAAGTTCTTGAGTTGTGCGGGACTTTACAAACCAATCAAATCGGAACAAGGGTGATGTGCGAAAAGCTGATTTCAAGTCATCCCAGTTTCCATAACCAAGTTTGTGCACCATGCATAACTGAAGCAAACAAATTAACATGTAATCCTTAGTGTATGGAAATAAGAAAAGTGCAAGGATCTTGTGAATTGAGTATGTAACAGTACCATGAAACGATCACATTCTTCATTGTACAATTTTCCTTTGTTCTGTCCATATTGAATCTTTAGTTCCAACCATGGGTTCTTATAGCGGTCTAACTTCTTCCCAATCGCTCTCATTATTTCATCCTTCCGTGAAATTCTTGCTTCACCTCTTTCAATGTTCTTAATTATGCGGTCGTAATCTAAAAAATAAGTGAAGGAAACTTCTTAGTTGCCATTGAGTTTCAGTAAAACATAAGATGATGAAAAAAGTAGACTAGATAACTTTACCATTCAATTCCTTATATCTTTCCTTGAAAACCTTGGAATATCTTTCAACCTCTTCTTCCGTTTTACCCTCCATTTCCGAAGCTATGCCTTTGATGTCATTACGACCATATTTTTCACATGCTCGAGTGAATGTGTTAAAATCTCTCCTTGTCCATGTTGAAAAACCCTTAAAACCACGGAAACATATTAGGCAAATGTTTGTAATAACTAGGTTTCAACTTTTGTTTGCCACTACTCACCTCCTCTAACAATAGCTCTTTCTCTTCCTGCTCCTCAACAGTTAATGGTTCACCAACATCTAAAATAAAGCAGAAAATTAAATAAAAAACCTACACATAATAGAGGAAAGGCATATACCACCAGGAAAAAAATTCCCATACCTTCCAGCTCATCACCATCAGCAATCAGGTCTTTTGACTGATTCTTTTGATGTGTCTGCCCATTGATTAAAACCAAAAAAAGAATCAAAATTGCAAAAGCAGTTAAAACATACTATGCATGCCATATTATACTGAAAGCAAAGGATTTTATTATCATGCTTGGATGTATGAGGTAATCGATAAATGGAACATGCTTTAGGAACCCCACATTTGCGGACATTTTACCTGTGGACTCATTTTAAATAAAAAAGTTCGAAAGAATAAATAAATTCTCTAAAGAACGTCAAAAAAAATTATGAACAGGCCAACTTAATCTTTACATTTATACCACAGATGCCAAGAAAAGTAAAGGGGAGGGGGTTTAGAATGCATATATGGTAATCAGACACCTGCAAGAAACAAAAATGCAGAACTGGGAAAAAGCAAGGCCAGATCAAGAATTCACAGATTCCAGATAGTAAATAGATTATTGGGTCTGAAATATAGAATTTGAAGCTCATGGTGCAAAAAAATAACTAACTTGAAATGCTTTCCGAATGTGCCCTTCAAATTAAATTCCAAAAGGTGTAATATTTGAAACAAATACCAATACATTCTATAAATTAATCAAATTAAATAGTTGCAGACAAACTGAAAACGCTGCACTTTTACTCACCATCAGGTACCGAACTTCCTTTTCATACAGCTCACTTAACCTCTGTGTATTGAAGAACTGAAAGTCATGCCTGAAAATCACACCAAAATAAAATTTATGAGTAAATATCCGTTGAGCATGCAGACAGATTAACAAATTATTAGCAAAGAAAGAAACTTACAACTGAGGCATGCGAGGAATTCGTGGTTCTCTAGGTTTTGTTGGACCTCCTTGTCGCATCGCTTGCTTGAAGTAGTCTGAATCCGAGTAACTAGACAAGACAGCAAAGAACATAGATAAATCACAAATTGATTTGATTCAGAATATGAAAGATAAAGAACATAATGACAGTTTTCCTGAGCCAAGTAGGAGAAACTCCTGGATATACATAAATCCAAAAATGTATACAATCTTACTTGCGCTTGCGTTCCCTCTTAGGAGGTTCAATCCAGTTATCAGCAGCCAACTTTTTGAAGTCAATTTTGTTGTCCTCCTATACGGCACAAATCAAGGATGGTTAATTTGGAAGTAAAATAACCACAGAATAGATACGGCATCAGAAAGTTTCAAAGATAAAGAGATATATTTATCATTAAAAGGAAAGGGCATTACATGCATACCACCCAATTCCTATGTATTTGCATGTCTAACATCTAAACATTGCTTTTTACATTTATACCACTTAAATCTTTCATATCACATCAAAAACACAACTATTTTAATTTTTAAAAAGTGAAATACACCTTTTCATGCACAGGAAAGTTATATGCATGTAAATATTAAAGTCTATGTGTTAGATACCTAAATACATAAGAAGTGAGTACAGTGTATGCAAATCTTCCTAAAAGAAAATATCATTACAGTACCTTCTCGTCATCAAAAACATACAGCTCAGCATCTGTAAAGTTGAAAAATGCGTCAGAAAGATATCTCAAAACCAGTGAAACTCAGCAGAGGCATTACATACTGTCATCCATTTTAAACTTGATTGCATCCTCAGTAAACTTTTTCATCTTCACATCAAGTTCAGCAGTTGCCTCCTCTCCTTTAGCTATAATCCGATCAATATCTTCGTCTGTTATCGTGCTGTCCTTGGAACTAAATACCATCTCAGCGCCAAACCGCACCATTTGGAGTAATTCATCTTTATTAACAGCTGCTTACAAAAAAGGCGAAAAGAAAATCACAAACCAAAGCATTCTAAGTGTTGAAAGGTAGAAAAATAGGAGAGGATTACAACATAATCAGCATATCAATACTTACCCTTCTGCTCTGCTAAACGGCCTTGTTGAATCACTAAAGCATCTAATGCGAGTTTCTTGTAAGCCCTCTCTATAACTTTTTCCTCAATAGTGTACTGCAGAATGCATGTGCTCAGTTTGATTACATCACTAAGACAATTTCCGTTAAATTAAACTAGCAAGAGATGGAGAAAGGCTAAACCTCGGTGCAGAAGCGAAACACTTGGACTTCTTTCAATTGGCCAATCCTATGGGCACGGTCTTGAGCTTGTAAATCAACTTGTGGGTTCCTATATAAGATAATGAGTAATTTGGAATAGGCATTGGGGTCAGAATAATCTAGAAAAACAAAGGCTGCAAAAAACTTACCAATCGCTATCATAAAGGATGACAACATCTGCAGTAGCGAGGTTAATTCCGAGGCCACCAGCTCGTGTTGAAAGCAAGAAAACAAACTTCTCGCTTCCCGGACGATTGAATGCCTCAATTGAAACATCCCGTTCTTCACCACCAGTATTTCCGTCAATCCGACAATATTTATAACCACGAAAAATTAAGTAGTCCTCCAAGATATCTAGAAGTCTAGTCATCNTGAAAAGAAAATCACAAACCAAAGCATTCTAAGTGTTGAAAGGTGGAAAAAATAGGAGAGGATTACAACATAATCAGCATATCAATACTTACCCTTCTGCTCTGCTAAACGGCCTTGTTGAATCACTAAAGCATCTAATGCGAGTTTCTTGTAAGCCCTCTCTATAACTTTTTCCTCGATTGTGTACTGCAGAATGCATGTGCTCAGTTTGATTACATCACTAAGACAATTTCCGTTAAATTAAACTAGCAAGAGATGGAGAAAGGCTAAACCTCGGTGCAGAAGCGAAACACTTGGACTTCTTTCAATTGGCCAATCCTATGGGCACGGTCTTGAGCTTGTAAATCAACTTGTGGGTTCCTATATAAGATAATGAGTAATTTAGCATAGGTATTGGGGTCAGAATAATATAGAAAAACAAAGGCTGCAAAAAACTTACCAATCGCTATCATAAAGGATGACAACATCTGCAGTAGCGAGGTTAATTCCGAGGCCACCAGCTCGTGTTGAAAGCAAGAAAACAAACTTCTCGCTTCCCGGACGATTGAATGCCTCAATTGAAACATCCCGTTCTTCACCACCAGTATTTCCGTCAATCCGACAATATTTATAACCACGAAAAATTAAGTAGTCCTCCAAGATATCTAGAAGTCTAGTCATCTGAATTTCAAACAAATGACATTAAAATTAGCATCTTGAAATAAGAAAATCAAAAGTGAAAAAATAATAAAATTAAAAAAGGATGACATAACGATTGAAGATACTAATAGGTAATATCAATCCCTTTCCCGTGAGCTGGTGAAATCATGCAAATAATTAAGCTTAACTAATAAGACATTTAAAGGAGTCCATTAAAATTTCTGTCTATCAATCAGATAAATATTATACGATAGAGATTGTAAACCTGTGAAAATATTAGAACTCTAGAGTCCCGTTCCTTTAACTTGGGTAATAATTTGTCAAGGAGCACCATTTTTCCTGCATAAAAAATTCATGCTATCATGCATATAAAAAAGAACATATAGAAAATGAAGGAATGGAAATAAGTCCAACCTGCATTAGTAATAAGATGCTCTCCAGTTGTATAAGGAGGGCCAGGTTCTGCACCTTGGAATAGATATGGATGATTACAGCATTTACGTAGCTGCATGGCAATGTTTAAAAGACGTTTGCGCTCTCCACCGGCATTAATAACCTCCAAATCTTTCTGAAGTAGAGCACGATAATATTGCTTCTGCATCTGGGACATCCCTACTTTTAGTATGGTTTCCTTCTTAGGTGGAAGACCTTTTTCCACATCAGACTTGAGCCTTCTAAGCAAGAACGGCCTCAAAACCTTCAAAATATTGACAAATTTAATTTCTAATCAATGGCAGGCATAGCAGACATAAATCGTGTAAGTTACAAAAAAACATGGTATCCATCTGTTACCTTATGAAGCTGTTGAACAACCTCTTGTTGATCATTTTCTCCGGATATTTGAAACCATTGATCAAAAGTTTCAGCGGAACTAAATATCTCAGGAAGTAGGAAGTTTAGAAGAGCCCAGAGTTCATGAAGATTGTTCTGGACAAGTCATGCATAGCAATGAGCTTTTCATGAGCTTCAAAATTTTAAGAAGAATCTAGAAGGTTACAATAATTATGAAATAGAGGAAAATGCATAAAATATGGGTGTGTTTATTAAAAAAAGCCAGACTGTTAATTTTGGATGACCAATTCTACACTTTTTTTGGCCTATGGTGCATACATGAGAATGAGACCTTCAATAGCATGGCAATTTCCAGGAGAGATAAGAACAAAACTTACCTGGAGAGGAGTACCTGTAATGAGAAGCCTATAGTTTGTATTGTAGAGTCTCATTGTTTTAGAAAGAAGAGAATTTTCATTCTTTATACGATGGGCCTCATCAATGATAATGTAGCGCCAACTTAAACGTCTCAGAGCACCTTTTTCTTTGATGGCCATCTCAAAACTAGTAACACACACATCAAATTTTCCAGCCACTAATAGGTTCTCCCTTATGTGTGCCTATAGCATTGACAAGAAAAAATAATAGTAAACACAGCTTATCTTCAGTCTATAGAAAGCCTCCAAAGAAACCAAAAATAAATAAGGAATTGAAGAAAAAAAAAATTTGGAGAGAAACTTATGCAGTCTGACCCTTTCTTCAGGATTTCCAAGAAACTTTACAGCACGCAGAATAGGACAGAAGCGTCTGATCTCCCTCATCCAATTGCCAAGAGTAGATTTTGGGGCAACCACCATGTGAGGGCCTGTTATCCCTCTAAATTCATACAAATAACCCAACAGTGAAATGGTTTGTAGTGTTTTCCCAAGACCCTGGAAAGCCAGATAGGTTTAGAACAGTGAAGCATGAATAGAAGTGTACATCAGTTCTCAAAAGATAAACACTATCTAATACGAGTCTCAGGTCATCTGTGCAACATAAATTCACTCCCCAAATAAATTCATCTTAAAAATAAGTCTCTCTTGATTATTTAGTTCAAAAATTATGTGAACATAAAAACCCAATCTTTGATTAGGACACAAAAGTTATGGACCCCACAAGCAAGAAATCTCACAGTAAATGTGAATTTATTTGGGGATTGTAACATCACTGATATTGCAAATTTCTGAATTTGAGAATCTTGCTATGTTTACCATCTCATCAGCTAAGATTCCATTGATCCCATTTTCATATAATCTGATGAGCCAATTAAGTCCAGCAAGTTGATAGTCCCTCATCTTCCCTTGTATACCTGCAAAAGATCAATCTTATTTAAATTCAAAGGGACATACTGAGAACTAAAATAACAGAATTAAAAGCAGAAATTAGGATAAAAATGAAATATTATGCAGATCATTCCTAAGCTTTTAGCCTGCAAGCAAGATGCCATTTTTTAAACCTATTTCTTTCAGCAGATAATTATCACATCTATCATCCTTGAAAAATTCTCAAACGACATTTACAGAAATTATATGATGAATCCAGTGCAATAAATTAAAGGGGCATTTACATACATACCACCCAATTCTTTTGCATTTACATATCTAACACCTAAACTTTAGTTTTTTACATTTATACTACCCAAATCTTTCATATCACATTAAAAATACCACTATTTTAACTTTCAAAAGTGATATAAACGTTGTCATGCATAAGTAAGTTCGCATATATGCACAAATTGAAGTAGGTATTAGATATATAAATACATAGGAATTAAGTGGTATGTATGTAAATCTTCCTAAATCAAAATGTAGACCCGTGCTAAATTGAAATGGCCCCCAATGCAATAAACCAACTGAAATTTAAGAACCAAATCAGATCACCCTTCGTGTAGACCAAACCTCATGCGAACTAAGCAAGCAACCCACATCCACTTTTGCCTCTCCAGTTATAACACAAATCTCTCAACCTTCCCTCTGCTCTACAGCGCCTACTTCTTGGCTGCCTTTAGCTGCAATTTAAGATTGCATAGCAGCCAAAGGCAACTCCCTTGCCTCATTTTCTTTCCTTTGCAGCCACTATTTCCCCTATTTCTCATGCTTGAAATGGCAGCCTCCAAACAACTTTCATCACCTCCTTCGACTGACCAAGATGGTTCCCCCTATCGCAGCAGCAGTAACACTCTTCCTCTCTCTCTCTCTCTCTCTTCCTTGAAAAAAGCCGTCAGTAAAAAACCCTCTCCTCCACACAAGCAAGATGAACTTAATTTTCCCAAAAACTTGAAATAACATTTATTCAGGATTAGAGTGGGTTAGTTAGAACTATATTTTGGTATTAGCATCTTAAGCATTTAATTCTTGTAAGCTAAGATCGATAGAGGTTGCCTATTGTGATAATCTAATTTTATTGTAATTTAGATCATTTATATTAAATTAAATAGCCTTAATTTAAGCATTTAAAATTGAAATAGATTACTTTGTATATTTGCGTGTGAAAATTTCTAATATTATCTAAATATTAATTTAAGGCCTATACCCTATGAAGGACCTTCATGTTGAATTTGACTTGCATTATTGGCGGAACTTTGATAGAGTCAAATTTTCATATTTATTGTCTCAAGGTAACCATTACTTATTAATGGATAAAAACATCATTCTTTATTAAGAGTGTCATCCATATTATTTGAATTATGTTATTCGCTACTTTGTAGAAATGTTAACTTTGTTATTAATATATTGTACTCGTAATACACATGCTTGTAGATCCCATTTTTATGTTCATAATAAAAAAATAGAAAAATGATAAGATTTTCTTTGCTTTATTGATGTAAAAATTCTTATATATTAAATGAAGTTTTGAAGTTAGCATACTAAGCCTTCATGCACGTCACTTTTGTTAATTTCAGTAGATTCTACTCATACAAAAAACCATGTTTAGAATATCCACAACACTTATCATAGTATTTATAATCCATTGAAAATTTGCAAAATTTTATGATTGTATACAATAATATATAGGTTGGTAGAACCATATTGGATATTGAGTAACTGAACCGACAAACCCACAAAATAACGACTTTACAAAAAAATCATTTGAGTTTCCTGAGATTATTATTTAGCTTCCTAGTTTCAATATGTTTGAAAAAATCAACTTTAAATATATATAGATTGAACTACAATTCAGTAATAAAATAACTCTTAAGTCATATATTAGTGAGTCATGAGTAAATTGTATATGGTTGCATGGTGAGATGCAAAATTGATTGATATTGATTTATATTCATTAAATAATTAATCATAGCTATCACCATATTAGACATCAATTCAAAACATATGATAATACATTTAAGTAAAATATAATCATTGAGATTTGACAACAATTTAATGTCATTCATTATTTAATAGTATATATAATAAATCATCTTAATTTATTGTTCATAATACATGTCCAATACATTATCTTTTATACATGAATAGATAGCATTTATTTGTCGAGTTTAATTTATCAACAACATTGCTAAAAAAGTTTTCTCATGATAACTTCTAATTTTCTTTCGATGTGCTTGATTAATCTCCACCATAGGAGCTAATTATTCAGTGTTAGGCTCATTTTGGATATTTTTAATTTATATATTAATTATTGTATTTCTTATGGAGATTTATATATTAAGTTGCGAAGTTGTTTTCTTATATTTTATTTTCATTGGATGTACCATTTCCTTGTTGAACATTTGTTGTGTTTTAGTAATTAAAATAAAATTTTATTTTCATTGCTTGCTCTTATTATTTATATTATTTATATATGAATTTTCTTCATTTTTTTAGTAACAAAAATGCTTATGCACTTTCACCAAGTCACGTATTACCATGGTGTGTTGTCTTTTAGGCTTGAGTTATGACATGAACTCCCTACATCACGTGATTGCACCAAGCTATGTCACCTCAATTTGTGATATTTGCATAAAATTGGCTCTCCCCTTATTGTCGTAGTTTTGCTCTCTTAAGGATAATGACAAAACTAGGGCATTGCACTCACACTCACCTCCCGTTCCTCCCTTAAGCTGCCAACCTTCCTCGTGCAACTCTTCCTTGTATTAAGAACTTTATCAGCCACAAACCTCCATCTCCATCAAAATTATAAGGTAAATGCCAACTCCTCTCCCTTTAAGTCTTCTTTCAATGTCACTACAATCAATTTTGCCTCTTCCTGCTTGCAAAAATTAATTTGTGTTCTTTTTTTTCGATCATTTATTTTATAAGCCTTTGTTCCATTCTCATCTTGATAAAGGCAGCTCAAATCCCGTTTTATCATAAATTTAAGCTTTGATTTAGTTGAATTTTAAATAAATTAAATCAAAATATTCTAGTTTTTTATGACTAACAATTAATCCAAGTTGATTGATGAGTTACCTCAATTGTTTAAGTTATATCTTTTATTAATAGTTAATTTAAATGCCTACATTTGCAAACTCATAATTTATTGAAATGTTATATTGTTTAAAGCTTTTGAGTTAATGCTTCTCAAATATTAATAATTTTTTATCATGGAGTGTGATTTCAGAGTTGTAACCCGAGGTAAGTTACCATCAATTAATAAAGAAAGAACACACCCTCCTTTTATTCAAGCTGTTATCTCTCTTACTTATAACATGTTTCATAAATATTTTGAAGTTGTCAGCTATGCTTTAGCATTCAGTTATTATTGCAAATGTTTAGTAGATCCTTTTTAATGTTATTAATGAATTACCATATATGTAAATAGATTTATCTTAACTGTTATATAAATTGCTAAATATTCAAATGAATTATATGATAGCAATATTCATTTTCATACGCAGTGCTTAGTTCAGTACAATAACTCTAATCTATACAAATCACGCTTTATTATGATGCTAGCAAAGGTTATATTGATTATAAATTACTAACTAGAGAGTTAAAATATAAATAAATTGTACGTGTATAAATGCAAGAGATATACAAGTCAACAAACCCTTTTAGATATTAGCTAACAGGTTTGGTGTGTCCATAGAGTGATATTCTTCAGAGAATTAATGGATTTTCATGGTTTGGTACATACATTCCCAATTCAAGGTGACTAATTCATGTTTTTACTCTCATAACAATATTTTTATGCATAAATGTGCAGCAATAAGCGCCATCCTACCCATGCATTTACTCCAAGCCTTCACAATCATGGAGAGCACTCTTATAGAATAATTTATCTATCTCTGTGAAAGTAAAGATGACTTTATTTTGAGCTAAACATCAAAGAGAGCTATAAAATAGAACTAAAAAAAGAAGGCTAAAATATCCCTCTCACACTAATGCCAAAACATGCCAGGCCAACTCACTTTAGCTTTCAATTCTGCATAATTGCAAAATACAAAGATCATATAATCTTCCAAAAATCAACAAGCCTGTTTAAAAACTTGAATTGACATTTCTAAACACTTACAATAGACTATAATCACATTGTCAAGCATTCATATTTTGTTGTTATGGGATAACCTTCAATCTCAAAAATGTTTAACAGCAAGCAATCTTTATATTTAAAAAAATGAAAAATTTACATACATGGCACACAATCCTATGTATGTACATATCTAAAACTTAAAAGATCGATATTTACATTTATAACACTTTGGTAGCATGAGCCTATGCATGATAAGCGTATTTCACAATTAAAAAAAAAATTGTGATGTTTTTTATTCAATATTAAAGAGTTAAGTGTTACCCAAACAAATATGAAAAATTAGATAATAGATATGTAACATAAAAATTGTGCAGTATGTATCTAAATGAGATAATTCATGATTATTAGGCAACTATAATAGGATTGACCCTCAGTAATGGCTTAAAAAACACAATCTAAAGTATTTGAATCTTTTTTGTTCTTTAACGAGCACAATTAATATGTCATTACATATCTAACACCAAAATTTGCGTACATATCACGCTTATAATAGACTATAATCCTGCTGTCAAGCATTCATATTTTGTTGTTATGGGATAATCCTAAATACATTTACATACATACCACGCAATTCTTATGTAGTTACATATCTAACAACAAAATTTTCATACATACCACACTTGCAATAAATCGTGATCGTGTTGTCAATCATTCATATTTTGTTGTTATGGGATAGCCCCTAATCATGAAAATGTTTAACAGTAACCAACCTTTCTGTTAAAAAGGGTTACATTCATAGCAAACAATTCCTATGTATTTACATATCTAACACTTAAATTTTGATATTCACATTTAAAACACATTCATGGCTAATTTCACTTTTAATAAATTAAAAAATAGTGATGTAATATTAAAGATCTGTGTATTATGTATATGAATATGAAATTTTAGGTGTTAGATATGTAACTACATAAGAACTCTAGAACCTTTTTTTTTTTTTTTACTAAACAAAGTGACACAGAATGGTATAATTTCCAATTGGTTTGACATTCATATTAACATTTAATATGAATCCAACCAACATTTTTATCTGATAGAACTTAATGGAATTCAGTATTCACCTATCTATGCCAGCTTTAGTTGCTTTGATTACAAATAATTTAAAACACATAAACAAAGAAGAAAATATCACGTGGACGCTTAAAAATTGTTTTGTTGAAATGTTTGAAAAGAATCGGTAAGTTAAATTGCATAAGCTAGTTCAGGCCAAGGATAGACTTAATTCGGGAATAACAACATAAAAGTCTGTGCACATGAGAGCCTAAGTTTATTTTAAAAGGAAAAGAAATAAATTTTTTCTCATAATTAAAGAAAAAAAGAGGTTTTCATGCTATGGATAAAATATTAGCTGGAAATGCAAGTATGATGATTGTGATACCAAACAGGTCCCTTCAGCACCACAATCATCTAAAAGGATATCTATTGGCATCTAGAACTAGACAAGAGTATATATAAAAGAATCTACTGGTATTTAGAGCTTCAGTAGAGTAGATCTAAGAGAAAATTTATTGGTAAATAGAAATCAAAAGTTCTCCATTATGTCATAAATACAAAAGAAAAAAAAGTGTTGGCATGATATTGATAAAATATTAGCTTAGGTAGTAAGGCAATTACATGATGGTTGTGATACCAAGCGGGTCCCTCCAGCACCACCAAAGCTATTTTCTTCCTCCTTAAGGTACTCTTCATCTTCTTCCTCCTCGGTGAGCTTGGAAGCATGACGACCTCTACAAATTTGTTGTTGTGTGATTAATGCATAGAAAATGGTTGAGTTGCATTCAACAATTAAAAATCAACTTCATGCAAAATAAATAGTTTCCTTCAAATATAAGAAGATTACTGATTGTACGCAAATTAACAAGTTTCAATTAACCTAAAAAGTAATGCACAAAACGTGCTGATGCTGGCATTTTAACGGGCAAAGGCCTCAATATCATATTTTCAACATCAAAACTTGTGTTAAATGTATTATAAAATACATAAGGAAAATCAAAAGAACATAGCTAGTTAGAGATAAAGCAATAATTCACGGGTATCCAATATCATGAAATTTGAAAGTAAATGAAGCCAGGTTTAAACATATTAAGTAGTCAAATAGCACTACAAAAATAACTTCGTTTATTACACTGTTTCAAATCTTTTTAGATAACTCCTCTGGCAGAAAAAAAAATGCAGTTTCAAAAGTAAAAATAAAAATAAAAATCAATAATTCATATAGTGAACACCAATTAATGATGATAATGATGAGGTTCATTGTGAATATTTGAAAGCGAGAGTGCAAGAATCTGACAGATTGATCGATTCTGTAATTTTCTGACAAATATAATAAAATTGGACCAGCAAAATAAAATATTACCTTCCTCTAGGCTTCTTATCCGATACAGATTGAGACCCCTTTGCAAAATGTGCAAATATCTCAGTCTGTTGAAGTAAATACTTCAGTCGGCCCTTCCCCTTGTTATTCTAACAATGCAAATCAGTAATCAGCAACAGCTATTACATGCTAGAACTAAGATGGAGAGATTTCAATTAAATTATGACATTCACAGACCATGTCAGCATCAATGGCAGCATTCTGAGCATCTAATAACTCTTGAATCTTTTGCTTCTTCGTTCTTTGCATCTCTCTCAGCCTGGCTTTTTCACGCTTCCCAATTTCAACCTTCTCAGATGCTTCGTCAGTCTGAAAAAACACACAATGAAGATGTTTTCAGAGCATAAACTCGGACAAAAATAACCTCGCATACAAAACACGAAACTCATTCAACCCATGCTTGCCCATAGTCTTAATCTTGTAAGCCCGAGTGCAAGCAATGACAATGATCAACGAGACCATCGCTAGAACAACCAGAAAATGTGCCGCTAAAAACAGTTGAAAAAACCAGGCAAAATAGAAATATAAAAAAATACATAACATCAAAATAACCTAATTAAAAAGCATAAAAACAACCAAGAATTAGTCCTTCAAAATTTACTTCCTGTTAAAAACATGTAAACAACGAAAAGCAAAGCTTGAAAACCATACATTAAAAAAAAAAAAAAAAAAGCAAATCGAAAGAAGTAACGATTATTTCAATCGCCCAATCCCATCTCACAACCTCCTCATCCTCCTCGTCTTCCGACTTCACGTCCCCCACGGCACGATCATCTTCAGTTGATTGCGAGTCCTCGCCCACGATCCCCGCCCCCGCGACGGCCTCGAGCTCCTCCTCGTCCTCCATGTCCGCAGAGATCTCGTTCTGTTGCTCCTCATCTTCCTCCGAGGTGGAGATCGATCCACTCGACGGTGTCTCCGCCGTCAGATCCTCCAGATCAGAATGCTTCGCCATGGAGAATTCGAGGGTTTCCGCGAGACGAAAGAGCGAGAGAGGATTCCAAATCACTCAATTTTACATCAGCGCGTGGGTTTCGCTCGTGTGGGGGTTGGTCTGGTGTGCGAAATATACGCAGCTGCTCGGGGTTTCCCGCCAAAATATTTAGATGTAGCTAAATAATATATATTAATATTAATTTTGTATTAATCATGTTCTTATGTTTTCGTGCTCAAAGTAATTAAGAATATATATATATATATTTATTTATTTTTTAATTTCTATTTACAAATCTGTATAAATTATGTTTAATCGTATTACTCATTATTAAACTCAACTAATTTAATACTATTATAACTCAAATTATTTTTGACTATTATATATAATAATTCATAAATAGTTTGAAATATTCTTTAATCAGCATTTTAATATAAGACATCGGTCATATATATTTATTAATAAGTGAAATTGAGCTGATGAAATATTACACAAAAAAATATTTTTTTATTAATTTGACAAGGGTTATAAAAAGCCATAAGATTCATCCTTAACTTATCTAATGCAGCAATTTATATCAAATATATCAAATATATCAAATATTTTTTATATTATTAATGACTTTTTTTATTTAAAAGTGTAGCTCTTGGCAAATTATGCATGTCATAAATGTCTCAAAGTGAGGCTTTTCATTCACTAAGGTGATTTCAAAAGCTTTAAAAAACAATGTAGGTTTGATTATTTACAAACTAACACTTTTTTTGTCATTTATTGTTTCGTACTCTCAACATTATACTTCTTAGGCTCAATAAGGGGTTTTTTTTTTTTTGTGAGCACTCAACTCGCCTTTTTGTGCAAATTGAAGGGTGGCAACCTTAGCTTCCATCTTTAACAAATAAGCATTGATCTTATCCTTGCTCAACGCTGCAATGAGGGACACTTAGTTTCTCTACAAACATTCAACACCACTAACCTCTTAGAGGTCTTTTGGTGATTTTATATTTGACCTTAAAATGTTCTTGAATTCACCTTTAATACAATGGGTTAGACTTAAGTCAGCTTTAATATATATAAATGTTGTGCATAAGTCAAATGGTATAATTTGAGACCCCATAAAATAACTCTAATAAGATCTTATGGTAGAGAATTTCCCAAACCTCCTTAAATTGGATCAACGTGTATACAGACATGCCAATTTGACTTTTATAAACAAAGCTAAATGATTAATTCAGAATCATCATTACAATGGAGATATTGTCAATATGGTGATTGAAGAGGATATCTATATACAAGGGAAGCCATAAAATATGTCAATTATAATCCATATATTTAAAAAAAAAAGTTGGTTGAAGTCAGAGGTTACCCATATTAACATCAGTGGGTCTCAAGAAGGTTGACAGTAACAACCTTGAATATTAATTTTCTCATTTAGCTCTCTAACCATGACAATAAAGCTTATTTGGCCTGATGATACTTCACTACCTATCAAGTTTTCCGCTAGGTCATCATTTGTTGCAAGCAACTCATAGAAGTGGTAAAAAAAATTAAGTAAACCAATATCTAATAGTTATTTCCTCTAATTCCCATCCAAAGACGATAGTTAGGAATGGGGGAGGGTTAAACCAACATGACTCTTGTGATTTTAACAAATGCCTTCTTTTCTAAAATAATCTCAAAAGTCTTACAAATATATAACTTAATGTTAAGGATATTATGCAGCCCATTTGCAAGATTTTGATTTTATTGGCTGAAGTGGAAACATATATTCTTCTTCCTCCTCCAAGAAAAATTAGCAATGTTATAATGGGTAGCTCAATGATTATGGCCTTTCTTCCATTGATTTTAGGTTGAGCAATGAGTTGTCCCATCATCCTCTCCATGTTTGTCTTCTAAATACTTCATAATAATGACCCTCTTGAGTAAAGGTAATTCCTTAAGAATCTTACCCTTCACATTTTCATCAGGGGCGAGAACGCGAGACTCTTTTATCATTGCCTCTGACATATCAATATAAATGGTTGAAATGACACTTCTTTTGGACCTGACAACCTTTTCTACATTACCATTAAAATTTATTAATAAGTGGATGGCAATGCACGAGAACTTAATTAAAGACTAAAACGTTATTGTTTTATTGTTATTTAAGACTATCTATTTTAATTTGTTTAATTAATTTTATCAATTTATTGATTGTATCCTTCCTATTGCTATAAATATTATTAAAGTGAATATTGAATAGTCATGAGTCATGACATTTTCATATATTTCTATTATAAGTGATTTAAAGTGTCGAGTTGTTGTCACTTATAGTTTGTATGCTTAAAAGATGATAAAATATATATCACTACATAATTATATGGTTTAGTTTGGATCACCCTACTACTAACTCATAGTTTGATAAGGCACGTGTTTTAGCATGACATAAGCATCTATGTTATAACAATTAATCATTAAGATACATTTTTAAACATCTAATGTTACCAACATCCGATGTACCAAATTCTAAAAAACAAATAGTATTAAATCCATGACCAATGAAATAAAAGTATCAGCCAATTTAATTAAGCATTTGATATAATAGAATTGAATAATGTACCCATTATTATTAAACTAGCTGAAATTGATTAGAGAGTGCTTTAGTACATTACCTAGTTGTAAGACCTACTCAATGGCATGAGAGATAAAGCTAATGGTGTTAGGTCCAATTATTTTTTTTTTTTTTGTGTTGTCTCATAGTGACAAAAATGCATCATCTATCAGTTATAGTAACACTTAAATGATGAAATCTCTCATATGCCTCAAGCATCCATTGTTTAAGTATTGTTTACTTTCATTAATCTTATAGTGAAGGCATGCTTGTACGATAATTTAGTCTTCTAGTTTTGAAACCAAAATTACTTCTAGTCCAAAAATGAATAACAAGATCGACACGTGTAGTACGTGTCATATTTATTAGAGCATGTGTTCATTCAAGTATTCAAATATGAAAGAAAGCTCTATGTGACACTAGTTTTACACTCTAGCTATATATCCTAACTCACCATACAATATGCACTTAACACAATAACTTAGGCTTCTAGTTTTGAAACCAAGATTACTTCTAGTCCAAAAATGAATAACAATATCGATGTGTGTAGTACGCGTCAGCGCATATTTATTAGAGCATGTGTTCATGCAAGTATTCAAATATAAAAGAAAGCTCTGTGACACTAGCCTTACACTCTAGCTTTATATCCCAACTCACCATACAATATGCACTTAACACATATTTTCAAATACAATTATACATGATGTTACCTTACTCTTAGATGTATAAGTCCTTGTACGAGCAATATCTATAAAAAAGTTATTTTCATGTTTTATTACAGTGAAAAATTTGCTTATTCCTTTTTTAATATACAATATTTTCTTTTAAAATTTATAAGAACCTTATTCATCTTAAACATCAGACCATAAACATCATCCTAAAAACTTTTTATTGTTTATCTTAGTTGTTTGATTGCTAAGTTTTTCATGGACGATCTCTATACAGAGTAAGAGTTTGAATAAATAATTACAACCATTTATTTTTATTATTAAAATAAATGGTCATGATTGATTGTATAAAAATGTTTCATCACACAGAGTTAATCATTGTTTTAAGCAATGATGCTTGATCTTTGAATAGATGGTTGGAAATGATCTCAGCTCGCATCAGGTCCTCCGCGGAGTAACAAGACTTATCTTTGCACAGACCCCACACATATAATTTTCATGCTAGTATCTAGCGATTTAAATAGTAAATTTGATTAAGGTTTCTTAAGAACATTGTTTTGAAGTTCAAAAAACTATATTTGAATAAATATAAATACAATAAAACATGAATAAATGCCATATATAATTTTAAAAAAAGAAAAATAAAGAAAAATAAATTAAAACCAATGTTTTAATGAAATAATTTAATTATATAATTAAATTATTCATTGCATTTGGTATGGACGCAGTTGCGAATGAAGTGACATGGCTTGGCTTAACCCTACAACTATGCTTAAGTGTCCACCACACTGAGGATTCCTGCACAACTTGCATCAATTCCTTTACATGTGAAAAGGCCTTTACAAACAAACTACCACTCTGAGATAATATCCGACACACTGAGACACCATCTCGATTTTCCTTTGCATCGAGGGTATCTCCTCCATTCTTTTCACCATCACACTAAGATAACTATACAACAAACACAACATAAGAAAAAAAAACAATAGGAGGGCAAGTTCTTACATATGTAGTGAAGAAATCATGGACTCAACATATTTTTCAAACCATCAAATGAATCTTCTTTGTATAAGCAAACATTTCTTAATCCGTCTTTTTCTCCTTTTCAAATATCTCTTTTAAAAAAGATTATTTTTAATGAAATATATGGTGGTTGTTCGAAATATGAAAGCTCATGGATTTTTCTTTTTTATGTACCATTGTGAACCCAAAATCATAAGAGGTTTGTAATGTCTTAACCCAATACATTAAACCACTTAAAGAAAATTATTTCATATTTTTTTTTGCCAATTAATCCGTCCAAAATCCAATATTTAACTACTTAATTCAATTTTAAATAGACATTTCAGTCATTAGGTTTTTTCTTAAAATTAATACTTATGAAAATCTGCAAGGATTTATAGAGCCTTCAAAAGCTTTGTTGAGTCCCACAAAATATTATAAAGGCCTGTCATAATTATTCTTACCTTCCAAATTCCTTAGAATTTTATGGAGAGTTGCAAATATGTATGGATACTCACATGAAATTGTTGGAGGCCCATTAACTCATTTTTATAATATATTTTAAAAAAATTAAGACATCTCTTAATATTGCTTTTTGTAGAAAAGGAATTGTGTTATAATGGGCAATAGTAAAATTTCTTAGAGTAATGTAGCCAAATGTCAAAAAAGTTTTATAGGACTTATTGATCTTCCTTCATTTGAGGGCACATCTTCATACTAACAACTACTAAATATTTCTTTTAAATTAGGTAGAAGAAAGTCCATTCATTATGGTTTCTTAGAGTTATAGATCTTATTGTATGATACTACATTTAAAAGTACAAAAAATGATACGTTTGTTTATTATCATAATATTTACTCGTGAACCCTTAACTTAATCTTTGTTTAGTTGAATAAGAAAATTTTAAATGAAAATAAAGGAGAATCTTGTCATGACAAGATAGAAGCTTTATATGCCTACCATATCACATATAAGACTTTAATTCAGCATACTGCTTATGCATTAGCTTTTGGGTTTGAAGTCGTGCTTTTCTTAGAAGTAGATATTTTCTCATTATAGACTGCCCTTAATACTGAAATTATCAATAAAAAGAATGCACAACACAAGCGGGGAGAACTCGATGATATGAATAAGAAACACTTACAAGCACATCAAGATATTGACTTGTGTTAAGCTCATATGGTGGAGGAACATGATGTATTGGTTTGATCCAAGACATTGAAAGCTAGAGATTTTTGCAATGGCAAATCACAACTCTACAAAAATGATAGATATTTGAGCACATTTGGTTGTGCCTTCTTATAGCGGAGAGAGTATACTAGAAAGATTTTATAAGTTAATAAAGCTCGAAGTTCATCAGCAAAGTTGTGACAAGGAAATATCATTCATGCAACTATTTATAGTTCCCATGAAATAGGTTTAGCCATGTAAAAATCTTATAACTTGGCATTATCAATAAGTGAAATTTACATACCTAGCACACAAATCTTCCGTATTTATATATCTCACACCTAAACTTTCATATTATATATATATATGTAGCACTTTGGTGTTTTAAACATTTGTATGAAAATTTATATTTCAATTTTTAAAAGCGATAATAATTGTGTAAATATAAAAATTTAGAAGTGCGAAATGAAAATACATAAGAATTATGTGTTATATGTAAATTATTGTCACTTTTATTATTGTTATATTAAAAGTTTCAACAAACCCTAAACAATTCATTCATTTTCAGGCTTAATTTCAACAAACTTTTATTCAGATTAGCGAAACTTGATGATTTTTTACTTTGTGGTGCTGTTTACATGCGCAGCACTCAAAACATTGCTATTTACAAATCTAACACCCTCTTTCAAACTATGTTTCAAATTCTCACACAAATACCAAAATTCATGATAAAGACGAACCCATAATTTTCATCTTTATCAAATTGTCCCCAGTTTGATCGAGGCATATCGCACGGGTGCTAGATTTCATAAATAACAATATTTCAGGTGCTGCGTATGTATTTTGTATTACAACTTATGCAAAAGCAGGAAAACGATAGTATAGCTGAATACTGAACCTATTGATATGAACAAGCCAAATATAAACAATTTATTAAGAAAAAGAACTTACTGATATGAACAAGACTAACCATCAGAAATTGATCCAAGTAGGGCTATAGAACTGAGAAAAATGTAGTTGTCCGAATAAATAAATACATACATAAAGTATGATCATTTTTTATCCGTGTTAAGAATAGTGAAGAATGTATTGGAACCTCACCATTATGCATGATGCATCGACAGCTTTAATAGTAATTCTGGATATTGCTCCTCAGCCAGAAATGGAGATGTGACCAATCTGATCTATGTGCTGTTACAGCTTGAATAAGACATCAGAAAACTGGATTAAATAATGGAAGGGGGTAAAAAAAACTGCCCTTACATGATCCAAAGAGAAAGACGAGAAATATTGCTATTGGGAAATCAGGCCCTCGTTTGTAGGAATGAGATATATTGCTGTTGGGTAAGGAGCTCACATTAGAAGTGAGATTCAAAAAGGGTAAGGCGCGGCAGGGACGTCGATTAAAGACGAGGAATTATAACCGAATGTACTGATTGGGTGATCGAATTTGCATGTCCGACCGAATTTGCAGGTACCATGTTGAGTATAGTAAGCACAGGGCTGAGCCCCCTGCAAGCAATTTTTTGAAGTTGAGTTAATGGATTCATTTCAGTTTGATTATCAGAACAAGCTAAGGAAATTAAAATTTTCCCAATAATGAATTGGAAAACATGACGAGGCAAAGCTTTACTGTAAAAAGTTGCAATCCAGATTTTAAAAAGATTTGTATGTTTTGTAGCATTCATGGCTTAATATGTGCAAATAGAATAAGATATTTGGGTTTTTGAGACGGTTCATAGAAAAAGCTCGTCTTCTGGAGAAATTATTCCATACGGACAGCGCTGCCCGATCTTGGCCTTTGATCACAGCTTTTTTGTTTGTTTGTTTTTTAAATGGGGCCCACCAAAATGCAGTTTTGCTGTGATTGAAGGTTGAGATCGGACAGCGCATGCATCTCTGCATGCGCTGTCCGTATGAAATAAATTTTCCATCTTCTGACCATAATTAGCAGACATTCAATAACTTCGAAATCATTCAGGAAATGGAAATTAAAAACAAACTTCTGAAATATATTTGCAGAGTTATGTTCGAAAAAGAAAAACACAAAATAAAAAAAAAAAAATAAATTTCCTTGAATGCGTAATTTTTTACAATAAGTAAGCAGAGTAAATTGCAGCAACAATAAAATCACCATCAGTACTACATTTGCTATTGAATGGTAGATGCTCATCCATTTATGGATTTGGGAGCAAAAGTAAAGAGAATAAAAAAGCTGCTAGAAGAATAATTAAAATACTGACACATAGGATGTAATGCTTTGCTGCTTTATTACCGTGAGAGGAATTGAAAGTGTCGAATAAAAAGGGAGAAGAAGTGATCGGTCAGATAGTCGTAGAGGGGAAGAAGAAACAAGGAGACAAAAACCTAGCGGAGAGGGAGAGGAAACTAGCCGATCGAAAGCCAATAGACCAGTTCGTCCTATAAATTGACCTAAGAGGCGGGATCTCTCGTTCATGCATTCAGAGCAGTGGAAAGGGCATTGCACACTTTCTTACCCAAGAAGACGACCCTGTAAACCTCACGCTCGAGGGAAGAGGAACACAACTTTGTGCTACTGTGTCGAGTCGAGTCGAAGAGGAAGATAAAAGAGGAGTTTCCTTTCATGCGTAAGACTTCGATCGTGCCTTAAAAAGAGTGTCGTGCAGAGGAGGAGGCACTAAGTTGAGGAAGCCGAAGACAGCTCGTACGTTGCGAGTAGGCGAGCAAGCGTACGAGCTGGCTTCGGCTTCCACCTTGATTCTGAATCTTGTTGGTATATGCAGTGAACAACTCCATAGATGTAGACAATTTGTTGCTGTTCACAATTCACTGCGCCGCCCAAATTTTTCTTTTATGCCCTAGAACCTCGCTTTGATACCAGTTATTGTGAAAAACAGCAATAAAACGGAAAATCGGATTGAGAAAAATAACAAAAATAGAAAATACAGCGGAAACACACAGATTTACGTGGTTCGACAAATTGCCTACGTCCACGAAGCTGCAGAGGATTTTATTACTTCGAGGAATTAAACCGTTGACAACGTCGCTTTACAAGAAAGAACTCTCTCTCTCTCTCTTCACCTTCTCTCTTTCTTTATACTCGAGAGCCTCACGGTAGAAGAATAAAGGAGAGCACTCAGCTAAAGAGTATCAAACGGGACAAGCAGACTTGCATCGTGCAATCAATTTACACCTTAAAATTGATCCTTTCATGCTCCTTTTAATTCCAGCAGAGGAGAGTTTAATCATCCATATTTGGCCCATTATGGCAAGGCCCAATTAAGAAAGCAGCAATTCACTTATTCCAAAAGGAGCAACGGTGAGAGAAAAAAGGCAGCCTTCAATTAGCGAAACCAGATGAATCGGGAGATTAATTTGGAACTTAATTAATTCGCAAGGATTAATTAAGACAACAAATAATAGGAAATTAATTCGACAGATAATTTCCTAAGATGCACAATACCGCCCAATTTGCATGTGGTGGACTGGGCTCCACTTAACACAACAATTCTCCCACTTATAGACTGAGACACTAACTGCATCACCTTTCTGCTGCATCATCTGCTGATTGTACCGATCTTTTCCTCTAATATGATATCCTCTACCTCTATAACTCAAAACCCTGGTTTTCATACAAGAAGACCAACTGAAGTTACACACAAATTCAGTTTCTCAAGAGTAACACCATTAGTTGACATATCAGCGTCAACGTTGTCTTGTACCTCCAAGCTTTTTTCTGGGTTACTCACGAATCTGCTTATAACTCCCACTGCATGGGCAATATCCTGCCTCAGTTGAAAACCTTTTTCAACAAGTCCAGCCTTGTACCACTTACTGCCATCAAGCGCAGCGCAGTCTTCATTCAGTACACCCACTTGTCATGCAATTTCTTCTTTCATAGTAGAAATTTTGCCAGCTCCCACTTGCTTAAATTTTCATCTTGCAAGATTACTTCAGAGCTCTATGATTCTCCACCATCAAACCGTAGAAGATCCAGTTTTTCCGCCTTTGACGCTCTGTCACCTTTTAGAAAACTGACTTTCTTCTGATTTCCCATAATACACATTTGACTCATGTGTCCATGTCTGAGTTAAACCTGTAGTCATGATAGTGTGCTAGCTTTCTTGCCCCAAGCCATTACTAATGCTCCTTTGGTGACCTTC
Source organism: Phalaenopsis hybrid cultivar (assembly GCA_002079205.1). Taxonomy (NCBI): domain Eukaryota; kingdom Viridiplantae; phylum Streptophyta; class Magnoliopsida; order Asparagales; family Orchidaceae; genus Phalaenopsis; species Phalaenopsis hybrid cultivar. The sequence goes on from JXCR01093371.1 coordinate 430,732, forward strand.
CAAGTGTTATCTGAGAACACTACTAAATGAACACCCTCATTGAGCTGCCCAATAGAAATGAGATTTTTCTTCAACTCAGGAAAGTGCCTGACTTTTTGCAAAGTCCACTTGCCCTTGTTAGGGAGTGCAATATCAACTTCTCCCATCCCCACCACGTCTAGAGATTTTCCATCAACCAGATGTACCTTCCTAAAATCGCCTGCAACATAATTTTGCACCAGCTTCTAGTGGAACGATGTATGGAAGGAAGCCCCTGAATCCATTATCCAATCATCAACAAAACTGTGAACTATCAACAGTAGCGCATCCTGTATTTCTTCAGTTATAACATTAGCATCATCATACTCTTTCTTGAGATTCCTGCAACTCCTTTTTATGTGGCCAGCCTTACCACAATTCCAACAGGTTGTTTGCTGACCAGACTTTGATTTTGATCTTTCTCTATTTGAGTTCTTGTCCCGTGATCTCCCTTTGGAATCAACAATCAGTGCCAAACTCGAACCCGATGTCTCACCAAAATCTTTCCTGCGCACATCCTCAACCAAAATCAAATCACAAATATCATCATATTTCAGTTTAGATTTACCTGTAGAACTACTAACAGTCATTCTCATGGCTTCCCAACTATTTGACAATGAAACCAACAATATCAGCGCACGTATCTCGTTATTAAAATCAATTTTAACAGACGATAACTGATTTGTGATATTATTGAACTCATTCAAGTGTTAGGAAACAGACACCTTTTGTCATCTTCAGGTTGAATAACTTTTTAATCAGGTGCACATTGTTATTCGCCGATTGCTTTTCATACATGCCTGATAAAGTCGTCATGAGATCTACAGTAATCCTCTCCTTGATGACGTTGTGAGCAATGTATTTCAACAGGGTTAATCGTATAACCCCCAGAACTTATAGATCCAGCAGATTCCATTCCACCTCGTCCATCTTTTCCAACTTCTTTCTCAGTAACGGAAGATAAAGTTTCTTCCCATAGAGGTAGCCCTCTATCTGCATCATCCAATAAGTAAAATCTATGTCATTGAACTTCTCGATCCCTGATTTCAGCACTTTGTCTCCGCCCATCGCTCTCCCTTCAGCCCGAACCAAAGCTTTGATACGAGTAGGCGAGCAAGGCTATTGGGTCGCTGTTCACTAAGTCGCGTGAATCCTTCATCTTCACGACTCCCTGCCCGCCGACCACCTCAACAAGCTCGTACGCTGCGAGAGACATTTCTTCATTTCAAGAGACTCCAAATTCTAGTATTATGAGCTAACAAATCTCTACATTGGCGAATATCCAACCCCTTTAAAAGAAATGCATATACCCAACAAATCTCCACCTTGTCGAATATCCAACCCCTTAGAAGAAATACATATGCCTAACAAATCTCCACCTTGGCGAATATCCAGAGAAAATATATCATGAAGTTTTTTATGCACCAATGTGGGTTGGGTCACCACGCTTTCGCTGCGCCCTCGTTGATCCCCAAACCCACTAAATTCCAAGAGTCAACTCTTCAATTACAAGAGACATCTCTTCATTCTAAGAGACTCCAAATTCTAGTATTATGAGCCATACCTAACAAATCTCCACCCATTGTTCTACCTTAGAGCCAAATTCTGGTATTATGAGCCATACCTAATAAATCTAGAAGAACACAGAGATTTACGTGGTTCGACAAAGATTCCTACATTCTCTAATAAGCTCGTACGCTTGGTCGCTTTCCCAGTAACAAAAGATGAAATTTCTTCCCATAGAGGTAGTCCTCTATGTGCATATTCTAGTAACAAAAACCTGTGTCTTTGAACTTCTCGATCCTCCATGTTATCACTTCATCTCCGCCCATCGTTCTTCATTAGATCCGAAACCATAACTCTGATACCAATTGTTGAGAAATTAGAGCGAAGAAATATAAGAATCGACACAAATCCAGAAGAACACAGAGATTTACGAGGTTCGACAAATATGCCTACATCCTCGGAAGCAAAGCGACGACTTTCTTTTCAATATTCAGAAAAGAGTACAAAATACAAGATTCAGAATCTCGGGATCTCAGAGACTCACCTAGGGTTACAAACATGCATATATATAACTTTATAGTACAATATGTAATTACTTTAATTATTCTTGTACCAAACCGCGGGGTGTTGCCCCCGCACCCCCAACCCACATGATGAAACTCCCCCGATTGGATAGATCCTTCCGCTCCGCTTCAACATCTGTCCCATTTATGGTATATGAGTCATATCTAACAAATCTCCACATTGGCGAATATCCAACCCCTTAGGAGAAATACATATGCATAACAAATTTCCACCTTGGCGAATATCCAACCCCTTAGGAGAAATAAATATGCCTAACAAATCTCCACCTTGACGAATATTCAGCCTTTAGAAGAAAATACATCATGGAGTTTCTTATGCACCAATGTGGGTTGGGCCACCACGCTTCCGCTGCGCTCTCGCTGATCCCCCCAACCCACTAAATTTCAAGAGACATCTCTTCATTCCAAGAGACTCCAAATTCTGGTATTATGAGTCATACCTAACAAATCTCCACCTTGGCGAATATACAACCTCTTTAAGAGAAATGCATATACCCAACAAATCACTACCTTGAAGAATATCCAACCACTTAGGAGAATATATCATGTAATTTTTTATGCACCAATGTGAGTTGGGCCCTTTTAAATAATCCCTTAGTTAAGATTCCTTAATTAAGTTTTCAAGAAAAAATAATTTCCTTTAATTAAGTTTCTAAGAAAAAATGTATTTCTCTTAATTAAATTTTCAAGAAAAAAAATTTCTCTTAATTAAGTTTCCAAGAAAAAAAAAAGACATTCCCTTAATTAAATTTCCTTAATTAAACTTTCTCAGAAATCTTTTTCCTTAAATTTTCAAGAAATGCTCTGCCTCCGCTTTCGAGAAAAACTCTTTTATTTCCACAAAAGCTCTATTTTTCTTCCAGAAAAAAATCTTTCCTTTCCGGAGTACAACAGCATATTCCCTTTTCTTACCTTTCCTGCGTCCCAAAAAATCTCCGCATGCAACAAGATTTTCCTGGTTAATAGGAGGAAATTTCCTTTTTTGCCTCTAGAGCAATATGAAAAATATCCCTTTCAAATTTCTTCTCCGTAGCAAAGGAATAAAATCAGAACTTATTTCCTTCCAATTTTCTTCTCCACCCCCCGCAAATGAATAAAATCGGAACATGATTTATCTTCCAATTTTCTTCTCCGCAATAAAATCGGAACTTAATTTCCTTCCAATTTTCTTCCGCCACCAGCAAGGAATGAAATATGAGCTTCCAATTTTTGTCTTCGCTCCAGACTGACGCCGAACCTTCCTTTTATGCCTGTAGCAACTTCGCCAGGCGCCGAAACCTCTCGTCGAACCGATTTCGTCCGAACCGCCAAAGCCGAAGCCACGATTCTTCTGTCGCGATCGCGAACGCCAAGATTCCTCTGTCGATCTCGCCGACGCCTTCCTGCGTCGACTCCTCTGAAGCTTCGCCGAACTCCTACTGTCTGCACGAGCCTGGTGTCGCACTTGAAGCCTTCGCTGAAAAACCCTCGTCTTCCTGCTGAATGGTCCGAAGCACTCTTCGTCTTCAAACTTCCTCTAAGTCGAAATCCAAATTGCCGCAAACCTTACCGAAATCCTTCCCTAGCCGTCAATCTCCTCTGTCAAAATCTTCTTTATTCCTACGCAGCCCAAAATTTTCTTCACTGCCCTCAAACCTCGCTCATATATCACTTGTTGAGAAATTAGGACGAAGAAAAACAGGAATCAACACAAATTGTGGTATTATGAGCTATACCTAAAAAATCTCCACCTTAGCGAATATCCAAATTTTGGTATTATGAGTCATACCTAACAAATCTCCACCTTGGCGAATATCCAAATTTTGGTATTATGAGCCGAACCTAACAAATCTCCACCTTGGCGAAAACCTCATAATACCCAATTTTTTTCTTCTTTGCCCACGAATCTTGCTTTGATACCACTTGTTCAGAAATTAGAGCGAAGAAAAATAGGAATCGACACAAATCCAGAAGAACACACAGATTTACGAGGTTCGACAAAGATGCCTACACCTTGGGAGCAGAGCGGCAACTTCCTTTTTAATATTCAAAAAAAGAGTACAGGATACAGAATATAGGATAACACCTAGAGTTACAAATAGCCCTATAACCCTAGACAGAACAGTAAGAAAAATACATATACTCAACAAATTGACACAAAAATTAGAGCTGGTATTATGAGCCAAGGTGGAGATTTGTTAGGTATGACTCATAATACCACAAATTATAGCTGGTATATGAGTCATATCTAACAAATCTCCACCTTGGCAAATATCCAACCCCTTAGGAGAAATACACCGAAAAAAGAGTACAGGATACAAAATATGGGATAACACATAGGGTTACATACAAACCTATTTATAACCCTAGAGAACAATAAAGGAAACCTTGAGTACAATATGTAATTATCAAATTATATTTGTACCGCACCCCAACCCACATAAAGAAACTCCCTTGATTTGGACAGAATCTTCCGCTCCGCTCCAACATCTGTCCCTTTATGGTATATGAGTCATATCTAACAAATCTACACCTTGGCGAATATCCAGCCCCTTAAGAAAAATACGTCATGGAATTTCTTACATACCAGAAGTGGGTTGGGTCACCATGCTTCTCTAGCAACTACAAACATTCAACAAGTCCAAGCAATGCAAGAACTTGTTGATAGTAATTGGCTTGGTTAACATATCAGCTGTATTTTCATCAATATGAACCTTGTGCAATAGTATCTCACCAGAAACAATCAATTCTCTGATCTTGTGATACCTGACATCAATGAGCTTGATTCTCGCATGATACACCTGGTTCTTAGCCAAATAAATAACACTGACCGTCATAATGCAATTGAACTCCACATTGCTTAACGCCCAGTTCCTTTACTAGCTCAGCAAGCCATAACGCTTCTTTTGCAGCTTCACTTGCAGATAATGTCACAATAGACTGAATTGTTGATTTCGAACATATAGGCCCTCCACTAAGAGTAAACACATACCTAGTTGTAGACATTCTGTTATCCAAATCACCTGCATAGTCTGAATCAACGTACCCCACAACTAAAGAATTATTCTGCTGACTGCCAAAAATAATTCAATGTCCTACAATACCCATTAGATACTTGAAAATCCACTTGACTGCTTCCCAATGTTGTCTTCCAGGTTTAGCCATGTATTTGCAGACTTGACTAACAACATAAGCCAAATCAGGACGAGTACATACCATTGCATACATCAAGTAGCCAACTGCACTAGCATATGAAACATTTGTTATGTCTTCGATTTTTGTATCTGTCTTAGGATACTGTTCTGAAGAAATCTTAAAATGATTTGCCAAAAAAGTGCTTACAGGCTTTGATTTGCTCATCTCAAACTTGTCCAACACTTTCTCAACATAGCTTCGTTGAGATAAACATAATCGTCTTGAGCCTTTGTCTCGATGAATAGTCCATGTTACAGCAGAATCAAGACAAGGTGCAAGGGAACAATTCTAGTTCAGATGTAGTGCAGATGGATTTAGAACAACATCCAGAAACAACTGAGAGAGTTGAATGTTCAAATCCAACACCTGGTGATTTCATTCCAGATGATCTGCAACATTATAATCTAGCCAGGGATAGACAGAGACGCATCAATATAAGACCTCATAGCAGATTGAGTTATGAAGACTTGGTCTCTTGTGCACTTATTATCAGCAGTGATGATCCAACCACTTTTAAAGAAGCCATCACTAGCCAGGAGAAAGAGAAATGGATGAGTGCAATGTTTGAGGAGATGAATCCTTTGCAGAAAAATCACACTTGAGAGCTTTGGGTGCAAATGAGTGTACAAAAGGAAACCGACAACATCAGAAAAAGAAGAGAAAAGTTTAAGGCTAGACTGGTAGCAAAGAGATTTTCATAGCAGAAGGGGATAGATTATGATGAAAGTTTTTCTCCTGTGGTCAGACATACTTCAATCAGGGCAGTACTTGTATTAGTAGTCATTTGAGATTTGCATTTGGAGCAGATGGATGTTAAAACTGCTTTCTTGCATGATGATCTAGATGAGCAGATTCACATGGAGCAGCCAGAATTATTCACTCAACATGGACAGAAGCATCTGGTTTGTAGGTTAAAAAAATCGTTATATGGGTTGAAACAATCTCCAAGACAATGGTAAAAGCGGTTTGACTTCTACATGATTCAGATTGGCTACAAGAGATGTGAGTATGATTGTTGTGTTTATGCGGTTTGGTACACGTTTAATTTAAGTAATTACATATTGTACTATAAGGTTATATATATATCATGTTTGTAACCCTAGGTGAGTCTCCGAGACTCCAAGATTCCGAATCTTGTATCTAGTGCTCTTTTCTGAATGTTGAAAGGGAAGTCGCCGCTTTGTTCCCAAGAATATAGGCATCTTTGCTGAACCTCGTAAATCTTTGTGTGTTCTCCTGGATTTGTGTCGATTTCTATTTTTCTTCCCTGCCTTCGAACCTCTCTCTAATACCACTTGTTGAGAAATTAGGGCGAAGAAAAATAGGAATCGACATAAATCCAGAAGAACACAGAGATTTACGAGGTTCGGCAAAGATGACTACATCCTCCAGTAAGCTCGTACGCTTGGTCGCTTTCCCGGTAACAGAAGATGAAATTTCTTCACATAGAGGTAGTCATCTATTTGCATCTTCTAGTAACCAAAATCTGTGTCTTTGAACTTCTCGATCCCCGATGACATCACTTCATCCCCACTCATCGTTCTTCCTTAGATCCGAAACCACGGCTCTGATACCAATTGTTGAGAAATTAGGACGAGGAAAAATAGGAATCGACACAAATTCAGAAGAACACAGAGATTTATGAGGTTCGGCAAAGATGCCTATATCATTGGGAGTAGAGCGGCGACTTCCTTTTCAATATTCAGAAAAGAGTACAAAATACAAGATTTGAAATCAAGGGGTCTCAGAGACTCACATAGGGATATAAACATGGCATATATATAACCCTATAATACAATATGTAATTACTTAAATTACTCATGTACCAAAACGCGGGGTCTTGCCCCCACACCCCAACCCACATAATGAAACTCCCCTGATTGGACAGATCTTCCGCTTCACTCCGCTCCAGCATCGGTCCCATTTATGGTATACGAGTCCCTAACGAATCTCCACCTTGACGAATATCCAACCCTTTTAGGAGAAATACATATACCCAACAAATCTCCACATTGACGAATATCTAGCTTCTTAGAAGAAATATATTATATACCCAACAAAACTCCATTTTGGCGAATATTCAGCTCCGTGGATCTCGCGGAGGAAAGATTATTCCATCAGAACATCGAACACAAATTTTTGTTCGGAGTCCAGTGGACACTTGCCATGTGGCAAGTGGGCCCTACTGCAATACATTGGTCGTGTAGTTTTTATAGAGGGGTGGGGCCCATTTACCACGTGGCAAGTTACCATTGGACTTCAGACGCAAATATTACGTCCGGTATTCTGATGGAATAATTTTTCCTCGCAGAGGGAAGGAAGAAGCTTGTGCGTGGTTTAGGGATCAGGGAGGTAAATTATTTAAAGCTAAAGTTAATTGAAATACTAATAATAATACTAATAATGAGATATATATATATATATATAATATAAATTAAGCGGGATTGGATAAAGTCAATTTAAAAATTAATTAATGAAAGTATAATAATTTATTAAAATAATAAATTAATTAAATATCATGGCTAAAGTTAATTGAAATACTAATNGGGATTAGATAAAGTCAATTTAATAATTAATTAATGAAAATATAATAATTTATTAAAATAATAAATTAGTTAAATATCATGTTTATGTTAAGTTTCTAATTTAGAAGAGTCGACATCAAGATAAATTCAAACATAAATTAATTGTCACCAAGTTAAGCATTATTCTTAAGTTATAGTGCATTTTGGTATCTCTTCTAAACCAATTTCACGCATTAATCTTTATGGTTGATTAATGCAATTGATTTTTCTATTATTAAATTTTATCGGTTAACCGGTCTTTTCGATGTGAATGCTTATAATCTCATATTATGAAATATTTAATATATTATAATATTACATGTTGAGCGATATTAAATTATGAATGATATGATTTGTATAGATTGATTGAATGTTCATGACTGATTAATAGTCACCTCTTCATGATATTTAGCGAAGGAATGCTAATGTACCCGTGCAGGTATATAAAAAATGATATTGATATTGAAGTAACTTAATTGATACAAATTTTCATATATGCTTATGTGATGGTTGTACATATATAAAACGATATTGATACGCTATTGCTACAATAAGATTCATTAAACAAAATGTTAAACGTTTATATTGATTTATTAAGAAACTTAACTAACATGCATATTATTTTTCTTTTTCATTGTATTACTGTAGTTTATAATTATGAATATTCACTGACTTATTTAGCTCACTGTCATTTTCTTAAACTAACTTTTTAGATTATTTTAATTGATTAAAAAATGAATGATAAAAGTGAAAATATTTATAGAAGACACGGGCAACCAGTAATTAGGTAAATTTAGTTTTACTGATTTAATTTAATTTGATTATTAGCTCTTTTATTTGTTAAATAGTAAATGAATATAGAAAACATAATTCCCAATGTCCAATTATCTGTCTCCGTTTTGGTTAATTCAAAGCCCCGAGGCAAGTCGTGACAATTGAAAATTCACTTCGATGAGACATTTGACAACTTAATGTAACCAATACCAACAAATGAATTAACTTGAAAACGTGTAACAAGGTTACCATTCCTGGCTTTGAATGGACACAAGGAAAAAGTTACGGACATGCATAAAGATTGCCTGACACCAAATAGAAGAGGGGAAACTTCTCATGACCCCACTGTTGAACTGCCCGATAGGAGCCCACCAAGGATCGGAGTACAACTAGTTTTGGAAAAAAACCCTACAATATTCCAATCTCAATCCTCCTATATGGAATTACCATGCTCGGTTCTCATCTTGAGTTTTGATCCTAAAAAGTTGAATTTTACTGCATAGTGAAAACGAGTAAAGTTGAGTTTGACTCATGGCCAACTCCCACTCATGAGCTCAAGCTATACAAATAAAAGCTAAAGCTCAAGCTCCTGCTTAAGCTCGAGTCGAACTTAAATAATGCGATCAAGCTCGAGCTCAGCTTGTAGTACTAATAACAGGCTCATGAGCTCGAATGAATTTCCCATGGGAGCTCACCGGAGAAGCCCTCCAAGTGACGGTGGCAGGGGAGAATAGAAGTGCTGTGACAGCTCACTGAAGAAGCCCTCTAAGTGATGATGGCAGAAGAGATGGAGAAGTGCCATGATAGCTCACTAGAGATGGCATCAACATGGCTGGAATCCGGCTAGTTGAGCCAACTCATGAGCAACAAGTTGAGACCTGACAAGCTCGAGCTCAAGCTTAAGCTTGTTTAATAAACGAACTTGAGTTTGAACTCGAGCTCAGTTGACTTATACTCCCACTAGTTCAAGGAAAAGAAATATCTTGATCTCTCAAGTGAGCGCTATGCATATTGGTGCCAGGAAATAAAGTACAAGTCCTTGACTAAGAAAGAATGCATTTGGACTTAAGGTAAATTATTCAGAATTACATGGGAAGTTCTTGAAATGATAAAAAGGTAGTTCTTGGCCTAATGGAATTACATAAATAAACAAAATCTCGTGCAATTACAAGTACTTGAATGCATAAATTAAATGTATTACTAAATCCAAAACTTAAGTCTAGCATGTTTTATCACATCTTCATTCTAAGATGGATATGTATACAACAGAATTGAGCAAAGTTTAGCAAAAATGTCTAAAACATTAAAACTTGAACTATATAAGCGCATTTGCTCAATATGTAAGATATTAATAACAAAAGCCAAGTGAATACTCAGTCATACGTAACTCAGCAGAGTTAGTCAAATGCATACTTTTCATTCAAACCCAATTGGTCAAAGTGCATTTATCATACTATCTTTAACATATTAGCACACTGAATAGCACGTGGAGGCCTAACTGCCTCACATTAAGTATCCAGGTACCTATAAGATGACAGCACCCTATAATCAAGGTTAAACTCCCTTCCAAAGCAATATTTGTCTAAGCAACTATAAAGGTCGCACCACCATATTGTGAAGGCCACACAACACTTCAAAGCAACAATTCTCGCTAAGCACTTGTACATAATCACCACATCACGCATAATAAAGGAGAATCAATAAAATATTGGATGCATGGCAAAGCATAACATGACAGATTGTGCTTAATTCACAAGGTAAGGAAACTAGGAAATAACAAATTGCAAATCATAACACAAGCAGTCTTGCACATTAATAGAAGGTTAAATAAAATGAAGTTTTTTATAACTTGCTTTCAGTTCTTGTAGTAACCATGGCCTTAATAACTGTTATGCCTATGTACTCTCCCAACCCACATTTAACATAGACATACCTGAATTTTTTAATGAAACCAATTTTACATTTGCATATGTTTGATTAATGTGAAGCTCTTGGAAAGCATGACATATTATTATTATAATAAAAATTGCTTTTTGAACGATCATACTTACAAATAGAAATTATTCATATGATTGCATCTCAAATTTACGTTATAAGTTGTTAAATTATGATATAATTTACGATTTTACTTTCTAAAATTGTTTAGTGCTTGTTTCATGAATGATATTTGCTAGAATGTACTCAACTCAACATGCTACTTTATGCATTTTTGTATAATTTAGGAATCATTCATATTATTAGATCTAAAATTTAGGTTATAAGTTGTTAAATTATGATATAATCCAATGACAGTTTTGTATGGTTTTGAAGTTGTTTTGTGTTTGTTTTATGAATGATATTTGCCAATATGTTCTCGACTCAACATGGTACTTTATGCATATTTTCTATAACTTAGGAGCCTAATATTGATTTGGGCACCAATTACTTGTGCAACTTGAACAACCACTAAGATACTAAATAATGAAAATTTGACTCAAATGCCCTTAGTTTATTCTTTCAAGCACCCATCCCATCTCTTTTAGGTGCGTGAAGCAAGGGGGAGGGAGAGGGAGAAGCCAGAGAGAGAAAAATCATATACAAAAGTCTCGGGCTCTGATTCATGAAGAATATTTTAGGTAGGAGAAGATGACAAAAAAAGAAGAAAACAACTTTTTCCTTAATCCATATTCTGTGAAGCACTCTTTTGTACACTAGTTAGAATATATAGAAACAAATGTATAGAAGCTAGTATAGAATGAGTGGTGAGATGTAAACTCGTAAGGATGGATGGCGCTGATTATCCTAGGCATGGATTTCGGTGGAGCTGCTGCTGTACTACAGAGTTAGTGAGCAGAGATTGTTAAAATCCCCCTCAAGCTGATGGTTTATAACTGAAAAGTCAGCTTGACGTTGAGTTGCTGAAATCTTGAGTTTGAGAAAGACTTCCTAAATATATTGTTGAGCTGATCTTGAATGGTAATGTGATTAACCGTGAGGTGATTTTCTTGGATGCGGAACACTAGGTTGTTTTCAAGTGCTGTAGTGGAGATGTTGCCACAGTAGAGGATGGTTGGGTGCTGTTGAGGAACATCGAAGTCTGGCATTAGGCGTCCGAGCCAGATGATATCTCTAGCTGCGGATGCAAGTGCATGATATTCAACCTCGGCGGATGATCCAGCAACAGTAACTTGTTTTTCAGCAGACCATGAAGGGATAATATCCAAAAGTAGATTTGCGGTCTGTTGGGCTGCCAGCCCAATCAGAGTTCGAATAGGAGATGATGTTGATTGTCGAGCAATGGATGGGGAGACCAACTGATTTGGTACCATTGATGTAGTGGATGATCCGCTTGAGTTGATTGAAATGGTGGTTTCATGTGTTAAGAGGTGAGGTTGACTACAAAAATGATATCCAGTCGAGTTAGTGTGAGGTGTTGAGTGAGCCTACAAATTGGTGATATATGGTTGGGTTCAGTAAATGGGCGAGATCAGGTGGATGTGTGGGCTGTTTGGGTACGCAAGGATTGATGACTGATTTAGAGTTTAGCAGGCCGATTGAGTGAAGAATGTCAATGGCGTATGAGGATTTAGATAGGGGGAGGACGTATGAGGTGGTGGTGGCTTTGATGTTGAGAAAGTGGGAGAGTGGATCGAGTCATATGAAACTGAATTTGCAGTTTTCGAATGGTGGAGCTAATGAACGAAGAGTTAGTGTCAATTAGTAAGATGTCATCTTTAAAGAAATGAATGTAGAGGTGAGCTGTTATGAGTAGACACTAAATTGGTGAGCAACACGACAGAGCACCCAATGCCTATGCGTCGGGTTGTGGGCGCTTATGCGCCCACTTGGGTTCTACTCGAACAGAGAAGCCGACGCCTATGCGTCAGTTTTGGGTGCATACCCATATAGGCGCCTATGCGCCAGGAGCAGTTGGTGTCGGGGATTGATTTATAATTCCGATTTCAAGAGACGCAAGATAGGGCTAGGTGTATCTTCCTTCGATATACTTCGAACAGCATCCCGATGATGGTGAGGAGTGTCGAAGAGGTGGATTTCGGTGTCTCAGCATGTTGGATCAGAGAAAGAAGATTGTAAAGTGAGTCACGTAAATTATTTTTGTGTGAAGAAAAAACTTGTACGAGTTCTTTGTAAAACCTTTTGAATTTCATAGTGAAAATTTCTAATGGTGTGGCTCTATGGTTTTTTTCAGTTTTCAGGTTTTTTCACGTAAATTCTCGTGTGCTTTTCTGGTTGTTTTGATTATGCTTTTGTTATAATTTTTGTTCCAGTGTTTTTTCGAATTGGTGCATTCCGTTATTCTGCTATTTTTCTAATGGATCCTAAGCCCTTATAAAGTTGGGTATTGGTTGTTGCGTGATTCTTATAAACTAGCATAAGAGAAATGATCGAAAAAGTAAGATTCAAAGTAGAGAAGGTTAATGAGACGAACTTCGCTTTCTGAAAGATGTAAATAAATGATTTGCTGTATCAGAAAAAATTATACTTGACATTACAAGGAATCACAAAAAAACATGAATCAATGCCTATGGAGGAAATGAGAAGTGTTGGATCGAATGACACTATGTTTGATCAGGTTGACACTTTTTTCATATGTTGTGTTCAATATTATGAATGAGAAAATTGTGGTGGATTACATGGCGACACTGGTCAAGATCTTTGGAAAACCTTTTGCTTCCAATAAAATTTTTCTTATGAAAAAGTTATTCAACATAAATATGGTAGAAGACAGTTCACTGGCAGAGCATCTCAATAACTTCAACACTGCGACAGACCAGTTGTGTTATGTAGGAATTAAGTTTGATGATGAGATCAAAGCATTGATTATACTATCTTCATTGCCGAATATCTGGGATAGCTTGGTAATTGCGGTGAGTAAATCTTTGGGGACTTGGAAGTTGAACTTCAATGATATCGTGGGTCTGTTGCTGAATGAAGGAGTTCATATAAAAGCAACGAATGATGAATCTTCAGGTTTTGCGTTGAATGATGATAACAAGGGAAGGAATCTGGACATGAATACAGGTAGAGGTAGATCCAACTTCAAGAAAGGAAAGCTCAAGTCAATCAGAGTAGAATGTTGGAACTACGGTAAGAAAGAGCATTTCTAAAAGTGCAAAGCTCCAAGGAAAGCTGGTGGTGGACATGAAAGCAGTCTTTCTACTAATGTCTCCACATGTGAAATCCAAAGTGACTCCCTGGTGTTATCCCTGGTTAGTATTGAATCCTGCATAGTAGATTCAAGTGCCTGTTTGCATGCTTTCCCTAATATAGAGGTATTAAAAAACTATACTCAGAGTGATCTAGGGAAGGTTTATCTGGGAGATAATAAGGTTTGTAGTATAGTAGGAAATAATGATGTTGATATCAAGTTGCCGAATGGAACAGTCTGGAAGCTTACTGAAGTTAGATATATTTCAAGTTTGAAGAGAAATCTTATCTCTGTGAGCCAACTGACAAAGTCAGAACTTGTAACTATTTTCATAGGTGATTTGTGGAAGGTGATCATGGGCACATTGGTTATGGCTTAGGGAAACATTGAAGACACTCTTTATCTGATCAATGAAATGACTGATTTCATTGATGTGGATGGTGCCATGATCGATATAGATCTGTGGTACTGTAGACCTGACCATATGAGCAATAAATGTGTGAAGTCCTTACTTTCAAAGAATAAACTTCAGGATTTGAAATTAGTTGATTTGAATTTCTATGAATACTGTATATATGACAGGGAAAAGAAGATTTATTTCTCTAAGAACGGGACAATGGTGAAATCAAAGAAACTGGAGTCAGTGCATACTAATGTATGAGGTCCTACTCCAGTTCAATCCATTGATGGTTCTCGATATTGTCACGTTTATTGATGATCACAAGAGAAATGTATGAGTTTATTTCTTAAAGCAAAAATCTGATTTAATCGAAGTCTTTAAGAAATGGAAGGTTATGGTAGAAACATGAGACAAAATTGAATTTTAAGTATCTCAAATCATATAATAGGAACGAGTACCATGATCATAAATTCATGAATTTATGTGCTACAAAGGGGGTCAAACATGCGTTCACTGTCCCAAGGACATCACAACAGAATGGTGTAGCTGAGCACACGAATAGAACAATCACAGAGCGTGCTAGGAGCATGAGGCTGCATCCAGGCTTGCCAAAATAGTTTTGGGCTGAAGAAGTTGACATTGCAGCTTATCTTATTAACCGTAGTCCATCAGTACCTTTGGAGGAAGGCTTACCTGAAGAATTCTGAAGTGACAAAAAACTAAGCCTATCTCATTGAGGAGTATTTGGGTGTTTTGCACATTTTCATGATGATGCAGGGTCCAGAAATAACTTAACTTAAAATCTGTCAAGTGCATCTTCATTGGATACGACTCAGATGAATTTAGCTATAAATTATGGGATTAACAAAATCGGAAATTCATCAGGAGTACGGACGTCACATTCAACGAAACGGAGATGTAAAAAGCCAAAGTCAGAACTTAGGATATTTCATCAGCTACTTTTGAAGAATCCATGTATGTAGAGATATATACTGGTGATCATGAAGATAATAAAAAAGCAATGCTCAATCAGAAGCATTGGAAGTTCCTCAGTCACCTGCTACAGTCTATAGAAGTCAGAAGATCCAACCGAGTGAAACAACCCATACAAAGGTATTATCCTTTTTACACTATTTGTTGCTAATTGATAGTAGTGAACAAGAGTGCTTTGAAGAGGCCAATCAATTTGAAAATTCAAGGGAGTGGGAGTTTTCCATGAATAAAGAAATGCAATCTTTGGAGTAAAATCAGACTTAGATTTGAGTAAGGTTTCATCAAGTTTGAGATCGGGGGTGAGCCACACCATGGTACGTGACTATGAAGGAGATTCAGATGGAGGTGCAGTAACATAGGATTGGTAATGAAGCCGGTGCTTAGGCGTTGGCTTTAAGCGCATATGCGCTCACATCCAGAGGGACTGACGCCTATGCACTAGTCTGTTAGCGCCGAACAGAGGGCTTGGCACTTAGAGCCCAAGCCTGAGCGCCTAAGCGTCTGGGGCATTTTTCTTTCGGGATTTATTTTTAATCCCGATTTTGAGCAGTTTTTAATGGCGCTTTGAATTTCATTCTTCTGAATTTTTCGACTAGCATCCCGATGAAGACGAAGGAGTGTCGAGGAGTTGGATTTCAGTGATTCGATGTGATTTTGCATTGGATTGGAGAGGAAAGATTGTGAAACGAGTCCTATAAATTTTCTTTGTGTGTGGAGAAAAAACTTGTGTGAGTTCTTCGTAAAATTTTCTGAATTTTATAATGAAAATTTCTTGTGTTGTGGTTTCATGGTTTTTTCCCATTCTCGGGATTTTTCATGTAAATTCCCATCTGATTTTATGGTTTCTTTGATTACGTTTTTGTTTCAATTTTGTTTCAGTTTTTTTTATCCAATCGATACGATCCAGTTATTCCACGATGTGATTTAGTTTCTAATTGATTCTAAGCCTCAATAAATTTAGAGATTTCCTATCAGAGTTAATTTGTTCTAAGAGGGAGGACTTAGAAGTGGAAGCAGAGAAATGGAGCTTATGGCTGTTAGCTTTATTGCAGGAATTACAATGTAACTGTGTCGGATAATTGCATAAAGAAGGAAATCTACAAGCTATAGTTGATTGCATTGTAGGTGACAAATGACCAAGTTGTTGATGCCACAGTTGTGGGATATGTTGGACAGGGATGAGAGCAAGTTTTGTAGGTGGCTGTGTGGAGATTGGAGGACGCACTGGGTAAAGACCACAGACGCAAGGACCTTTAAGTAGTGTGCGGTTTGTCTTAAAATCAGTGATGCGGTAGCCATTGAAGGTAAAAGTGATAGAGTAGGAGTTAGCTTTGGTTAGTTCATGAATGAAGAAAAGATTGTAAGCTGAATTAGGAATGTGGTGAAGATTGGGAAGATGAAGCTTACTTCGAGGTGTAGGTAGGATCCCTTGGCCGATTTGAGCAATGGTGAGCTGTTGAATGTTACCAATGAAAATGCTGTCGTCTCCGTGGTAATCTTGAGCATGAAGAAGATGATTTGGTTCAACTGTCAAGTGTTTGGTGGCACCACTATCTAGGTACCATTTGATGCCATATGAGTCAGCATTGGTGGTGACCAGTGTTGTTGGTGTTTGGAATGATTTGTCATGGCGAACCAACACTTGAAGGCTTCATGCATAGGTTTGCGGCAAGTTTGACATACCGTTGGGGTGCGGTTGGTTGGTTCGATTTGGGACGATTCGAACGAGACAAAGAGGCAGTCCGATGACCATCTTGCTGGATAGTTGTTGGATTGGCTTTTGCCTTGACCGTGTGAAGCAGCTAGAGCTGTGGAGATGGATGACTCCTCGGTTACTTCATGTGCTAAATTGATCTCTTTGCAGCATAGTAAAGTGTAAAGATCGTTGAGGGAGATTGGTGAAGAGTAGTGATGGCTGTGTTGAAGGCATGGTAGGTGGAGGGCAATCCGTTGAGGGTATAGTGGATTATATCTTATGGATCTAGAGAGGCTCTTGTAGGGGCAAAAATGTCAACCTTCACCTTGACTTCGGAGAGAGGAGGTAGGAAGGGAGATGCAGAGAGTAAAGCGCCGCTGTCAGATATATGAGCTTCAATTTGATGAAATCAATATTGGAAAGAAGAGTTCCATTAGCGCCAAAGATGTGACATGGGGGAACAGGACCCGTCTAGAAAGTTATCATACTCTTTTGCTCAGAAAAATTTGGTGACTTGTGCCTTCTAAGTAGGATGTTTGTCGGTGCTGAGCTCAGTTGAAATGAGATTCCGAATGTTGTTCAGGATGTATTTATGTTGAGAGGGGACGAGATTGTCCATTGGCAGAGTTGTGGACTGAGTTGCAACGTTTTCACTGGAGGCGCCGAATGAGGAGAAAACCATGGAGAGGAAAGCTGTCAGGACGAGCAGGGAGAGGTCGTGAGACAGAGAGCTCAGATACCATGAAGAGTATTTTAGGTAGGAGAAGATAATAGAAAAAGAGAAAATAATTTTTCCTTAATCCATATAATGTGAAGCACTCTTTTGTACAAGGGGTAGAATATATAGAAACATACGTACATAGATTAGTTATAAAAAGTGTTGATCATCCTAGAAATGGATTTCGGTGGAGCTGCTACTGTACTATGGAGGTTGTGAAGCAGAGGTTGTTACAATTCATGCATTGAGCTAGTTGACGAAATAGACAACCCAATATGGGTCATCTTTCTCTTTTCTTATAGTTCAGAAAAAATTGAATCTCATATTTTTACTTATAGTATTCCTTTATTTGAATGGAAATAACGGTCTAACTGGATTTCCTATATGAGTATTTACGGTCTGATCAGTAGTATATAGCCATTCATATAATTGTATGAATACATCTGACAAGGTTTTCTCAGTACATCATGTTTCCTACATGTTCAAATCATACCTAATAAAATATCTATAAGTTATGTGGGAAATGTTGCTCATATAAAGTGATCTACTATAGATAGATTCCTTGGATAAAGTATTAGTTTAGATCATTAATTTATCTATATGACATGTTTGGAGTTGTATTTTCCTTATAGAAAGGAATCAAGGATGATTTGAAGTTGAGTAGGATGGTTAGTTCACATAAAAGTCATTGAAGAGCGTGATATCATTTCTATCTAAAAGTGTTTCCCTTTAATATTCCTTTACTATTGCATTAGATTGCACCTGTTAATTGAAGCTTTCTTCAATAAAATACTCATTATGCCAAAGACGTTCACGAGTTTAGATAAACTTTAATAAAATTATTCAAATGACCATGAGTGCTGCATTCACCACAATATCTTAAGAGTTCTCATGAAAAATTATGACTCCTCTTAATTGTGTATTATTCTTCATATGTTATGTAGAATTCTTGAAAAGAATTTTATTACTCGCTCTAATTCGTAAATTAGACCTTGTTACATATATATATATTGAAAGGAAAGAAAATAGGAATCCCTCCAAAAGAAGAAAAAAAAAAGAAAATATCATTTGTAAAATGTATTATGATGAAAGGAAATAAATTTCCTAATGCGAATTGTCACTTTCCAATACTCCGCCTCAAATTGAGTTGTAGATATTTTACAAACTAAGTTTGGACTTCAATTCATCATGATTGACCCTTGATAGTGCTTTGCTAAAAATAACAGCAATTCGAAATGTGTAGGAACATAACTAAGTTGAACAATTTCATTATTAACCTTTTCTGAGATGAAGTGCTGATCAATCTAGATGTATTTTGTTGTCATGAAGCACAAGATTTTTGTATATACTAATATCTACTTGACTTTGTGTTGAACATCTTAATTATGTCTTTCATCTCAACCTTAAGTTATCTTAATAGCCTTTGAATACACATTCCCTCACATATTTCTAGTGCAAAAGCATGATATTCAGATTATGCACTACTCTGAGAGATAACAACTTACATTTTGCTTCTCAACATGAAAAGAATGCCCCAACGTATAAACAATATCCAATGGTTGATTTTCTATCACCTCTCCTGCCCATTTGTGTATAAATCTCAATCTCACAATTTCAGGCTTTTTGAAGAACAAATCATATGAAGAAGTCATTTTTAAGTATCTCAGACTACTGTTCACAGCTTGCGAATGATCCTCATTTGGTTTATGCATATGATGCTTTACCACACTGGCTGAGTATGCAATACCAGATTTTCTGTGTGATAGGTAAAGCAATTTGCCCATAAGTGTTTGGTATCTTTCTTTGTCAACTGGACAACTTTCTTCACCTTTGTTCAGTCTTTTATTGAAATCTATAGGTGTGTTAGCAGGCTCACACCAAAGCATGTTAGCTTCACTTAACAGGTCTAATATATACTTCATTTAGGATATAATAATTCCCTTATTAGACCGAATCACCTCCATTCCTAGAAATTATCAAAGATCCCTGAAGTCCTTGTTCTCAATTCTGTTACATGTATCCTTTTTAGTCTGATATTTTCCTCTAAATTATCACCTGTCACAACAATATTATTTATATATACTATGAGAATAACACATTTGCCTCTAGAATCGAATTTAATAAAGTGTATGATCAGTTTGAAATTGATGATATACTTGTAATCACTATTTCAACAAATTTTTCAAACTAAGTACGAGAAGATAGCTTCAACTCGTATAAGGATTTCTTCAACTTACAAACCAATCTATTATTTGACCAATTTTCCAAGCCTGTAGGTATAGTCATGCAAACCTCTTTGTCAAGGTCGCCATTCAAAAATACATTTTTAATATCAAGTTGGTTTAAAGGCCCAATTTTGATTTACTACAAGACAGTAGGGTTGTAAACGATTCAAACTTGAGTGAGCCCAAAGCTTGTTCGTATTCGGCTTGCTTGATTTTTTTTTTGTAAGAAATAATCTTGTGCACGAAATGGCTCGTAAATAGCCAAGTTTACGTTCGGCTCAAATTTGAATTTGTTCAAATTAGCACGTGTTAAGCTACATTTGAGCTTGCATATTATATTTGTTTCAACTCATTTGACTCAAAACTAAAATTTTATTTTAAAATATTTGTTTCATCACCACTTTATAATCAAATGAAATGAAAACAAATTTTTGTTTTCATTTTTACAATTAAATAGGACTGCTAATCAGAATTCTTCCTTATATAGGCGATGTGGGACTAAGTACATTGTTTGGCTTAGGCTAGATAGGTAGGGCAGAAGACGCAAAATTCTAGGGCCATTTACATACTTACCACTAAATCTTATGTATTTACATATATGAAAAGAAACTACAAGGGGCGGGCAGCAGGATTTTTGGGAAAAAAGGGCGTCTACATACATTCTGCCCAATTCTTATGTATTTACACATATAATGCGGCATTTACATACTTACCAGAATATTTTTGGGGAATTTACATACATAGCACCCAAATCCAATATATTTACATATGTAACACCTAAACTTATAATTTTTATAATTATACCACGCAAATAATTTTTGAAAATAAAAAAATTTAGAATTTTCTTAATACATATAAAAAATAATATAAAATAGGGGTTTTTACATACTAAGGTCCCCAAAATCTTATATTTACACAGCGCGATCCCCAAACTTAATTTTTACATACAGAGGTTTCTGCTACGCCTCCGTCTCCCTCCGTCTTTTTCATTCATGCAAACACCCAAAGTCAATGACTAACCTTCCCTCTTCCATGAGAATCGTCCGGACTCTCGTTGAAGTTGAGGTTTTGGCTCTGCGAGCAAAAGATCTGAAGTTTGTGGCAAATCAATTCCGAAGGCTCCATAGCAAGAAACTGCAACATACTTTCCAGTTCTATTCACATCACTGACAGAACTGGGAGGCGTGTTGCATTCAAGCCACCTGACGATGGTGTAAGTGGAGGATGATGATGAAGAGTTTTAGCTTGAGCAAGTCTTTCTCTTCGAGGGCTGAAAGCTAAATGAATCTGGAATTTAAGCAGGAGGAAGATGGCAGTCCGAGTAAAATTCAACCTAAGTAGAGCATCAGGTCTATGATGCTGGCTTCAAAGTTTGTTGCTTATAGTAGGAAAGATACTCATAAGAGCAAAAGTATTGATATGCCTAAGTTGAAGAGGCCTGACGGGCCAGATTTTTCTACTGATTCTTATGACTAGGCTGTTTTTAATCATTCTCTTGAAAACTGAGGAATCTGGATGTGAGGTGATTTCAATGTGGTTATTCTCATTTGTAATGTAATAATGATTGTTAGCATATGTACACCTATAGGAGAAGCAATGGACCTCCGTATGTAAGAGAGAGGGAGGTTACTCGGTATGTAAAAATCCCAAATCTTTATCTTTCGGCTTGCGGCTCTGGAACGAGGGAGACGGAGGGAGATGGAGGCATAACAGAGACATCCGTATGTAAAACTTGGGTTTAGGGACTGTGCAATACAAATATAAGAGTTTGGGGACCTTCGTATATAAAAACCCCTATAAAATAATATAAATAAATATTTTTGTTTAATTATTTAATAATTTTGAGCCAAAATTAGTTGAACACAAACAAATAAATCTTTGTTCCCATTCGACTCGTTTATAAATCAAGCTAAAAAAAATGTTTGTGTTTGACTCGCTTGTTTAACGAACGACTCGAACACGAGTTGTTCATGAACAAGCTTATTTGACAATCCTACAAGAGAGTGCAAAACACGAACTATGTTAAGTTTAGCAACAGGTCCAAATGTTTCCTGATAGTTAATCCCGTATGACTACCTGAAGCCTTTGACAACCAGTCTGGTTTTGACCCAAATCACAATAGAAAAAATAAATATTATTACTTGAAGCAGATATAAGGTTATAATTGAACACACTTGAATGAAAATTATAACCTACACAACACAAACACGCATTAGGGCAGATCCCGAGGGGTGGCTGTGATGATTTGCGGGCTTGGAGAGGTGGCAACAAGTTAGGAAAGAGGTTTTCGAGCTGTGGCGAGTGGCTGAATTGATTATGGGCGGCTGAAACAACAGGGCAACAAAGAATGGCACTCCAAATGGCGCAGTTTGCTGTTTGGGGGAGGCTGGACAGCAGGAAAACAACATATTTTTTGTTATCCAGATGAAGACAGCCATGAATAACTATTGGGAGGGATGCAAGAAGGTTGGGGAAGAGTAGAGGCATTTGTGCAAGGTGGCAGCAAGGCTGGGAAGGGAGGGAGGTGGCTGAAAATGAGGAAACTGCAAGGAAAAGCAACAATAGTTACTGTATATAAGCTTAAAAATATAAGATAAATATGGACGTAATAAATATTCAATAATTGTAAAGTCACACTTAAATAAGATAAATATGGATGTAATAAATATTCAATAATTGTAAAGTCACACTTATCAACGCAAGAATAAAGATGTATGTATAAAATATTCAATAATTGTAAAGTCACACTTATCAATGCAAGTATACGTATCACTCAAGTAATATAGGGCTCTAATGGAGTCTTAGATATCAATCCCACAGGGAGTAATAAATAAAGATGTATGTATAAAATATTCAATAATTGTAAAGTCACACTTATCAATGCAAGTATACGTATCACTCAAGTAATATAGGGCTCTAATGGAGTCTTAGATATCAATCCCACAGGGAGTAATAATATCGCACAAGTAATATAGGGCTCTAATGGAGTACTAGATATCAATCCCACAGGGAGTGGTTTAGAACTAGCTCAAGTAATATAGGGCTCTAATGGAGTCCTAGATATCGATCCCACAGGAAGTGGTTTAGAAATCAAGTAATATAGGGCTCTAATGGAGTCCTAGATATCGATCCCACAGGGAGTAATATTAGAATTATGTATAAAATATTCAATAATTGTAAAGTCACACTTATCAACGCAAGTATATGTATCGCTCAAAATATAAGATAAATATGGACGAAATAAATATTCAATAATTGTAAAGTCACACTTATCAACGCAAGTATACGTATCGCTCAAGTAGATTAAATATTCAATAATTGTAAAGTCACACTTATCAACGCAAGTATATGTATCGCTCAAGTAATGGATTCGATAAAGATGGATGTATAAAATATTCAATAATTGTAAAGTTACACTTATCAACGCAAGTATACGTATCGCTCAAGTAATATAAGACTCTAATGGAGTCCTAGATATCGATCCCACAGGGAGTGATTTAAAACTACGAACTAAGATTTTAGAAAAACAATACTTTAATCGCAACAACGAAGTTCAATTTGCTTATCTGTCACTAATAAACAATTGAAATAAATATGTAATTTTAATAACTATTAAATAGCTAATGATACTAATGAGGGTTTAAATGTGATATTCAATATATAAGAAAACATCATTCTCCTTGTCAATAAATTATAATGAATGGATAAAGTGAATTAGTTCAAATTATATTATTCTAAATAGGAGCATACCTATTCATTACCCTTTGGTCTAGGAATAAAGAACATTGACTAATCCTACGTTTGTTTACTGAATCTGCGGCTAGGCTGGGAGGATACCAGCTCTCACTTCGGAGCTCCCATGTTCCCCTCACCTGAGGGCTAGCTTTTACACTTCAACACCAAAACGATAAGACCGAATTGGGGATTTTAGTTTGTCACTCTAAAATCTTCAATTTTACGTCCGATAATATTATTTCCCTATTTATTTGCACCCAACTTCCAAGGNTAATGATACAAAATTAGTGGAGTTTTTGATTCACTCCTAGTAATGTCATTAGATTTTGTATCATTTGAAGGAAGGATTCAAGTACGAAGGCACCTCCTTCCCCCCAAAATGAATTGCGATACATATTANCCTCGCTGTCGGCGGCCTTGAGAGGGCCGTCGGCGGACCTTCATAATGAATTAATTCTGGAGTCTCAGGAAAATCTTGCCGTCGGCGGGGTCGATGGCGGCGCCCTAGTTCAATTCCGCACATTTTGGTTTTTTTCACTCCAAATTCGCTCATTTTTGCATCTTTTTGCTCCAATGACCCTAATTCATCATTCCTGCAATAAAACATCAAAAATATATTTCTTTAAAGTGCAATATCATCAAAAACAGTATAAAATAGGTATGAAAATCTCAACATATTTCCTCTGGTCAGCGACTGAGAGCAATGTGGGGAGGATGCAGAAGCAAAAAGAGAAGATAATCACTACCACAAGAAGAAACAATCAGAACAACACTCAAACTCTCGGATCCGGGCCGAGACGGGAAATGGAGACGCTAACGATAGTTTCAAACAAACTCACGAAAAACCTAACTCTAAAATATTTGGAATACAAATACGTAATAAGAAGACAATTAGGAGCGGCTCAAGAAGACCAACCAACTCCTCAAAAGAAGGAAACTTGGACTGGTTCAGTCCAAGGCGAGATGCGGGAGCTGCTCGGTCACAGATGTTTCCCCGTGTGGGACACAATCCGACATCCACTCCTTTACGTCCACATTAATTTTTCAGGATTGGAGAAGCTTCAACCTCATCTGTAGAAGCTTTTGACTTCTCATGATATGGTCTCAAGTTGGCCACATTGAAAGTGGCAGAGCTACAATAACTACTCGGCAAGTCACTCATGCAGAAATGATTATTCCAAAGCACATCCTAATAGAATAAGTATCCATTTTCTTATGACACAACACGAGCTGGACCTGCATATAGTTGTAGATTCTCGCAAAATAACTCCTGAGCCCTTAAATCTATAACATTCTTCTCCCACTTCAAATACTCGATTGATTGTATCAGTTAAACAAGTATGTAAAGAGGAATAAACACCGGACTGAAATCTATGGCAAGCTGGACTACATTGAAGTCTAACCACTCAGGAGAGACATTCTTCTTCTCTTAAAGAACATGGATCCCACTATACAATTTTTTCCCCACCAAGCTCCTAAGGCAGTTTTCAAAGTTGTGGTTCACCAATCCTATTTGACCAAATATTGGTGGGAACACTACTGAACTGAAGTTAATATCGAAATAACTTCATAGTCTTCCAAACGTATCTCATAAGCTTCTCATTTATGACATGTTGGACCTTCCTCAATAGAGGAAACTCAAAAAGTAGAAAATATGTGTGAAATTCTCTTAACTGAGGTTACTCTGTATTTAGTATCAACTCTTCAAACTCATGACCCTTTTGAACATTTAATGTCGGTCCTACTAATGCTCTTCTCAACGCCTGCCAAAAGGTAGTTTGAGGCAACACAACATCATACCCTACCTGAACGCCCATTATTTCAAAGTAAATATTTGTTAGAACCTCTACTATTAACTCAACTGAAATCTCTCTGTTGAATTCAATTGGAATCAATGACATCTCTTCTTTGTCAGCGAGAAGTTGAGAACCCTCTCTGAAGTCTACATATTCTCTAGGATCATTTATTTCCTTAACTACTCCCTGATCAGTGAAATAGATCATTTTCTTGGCTGTGAAATTTGATTCATTTTGCCCAAACCTATGACACTTGAAACATTCCTTAATTGGGATGAATTTGGGATTGCAGATTGGTTCCGCCTATTCTCTACTCTAAATTAGCTCATCCTCAGGCGGGTTTGCTTAAATCTTCTTCTGGGTGTAATCTGGTTTGTATGATTCTAGGGTTGAAACCTGCTTGCAAGATATAGTGGTTACCTGGTGATGTGGTATCTCCACTTTTGAAGCTGAGGTCTGAACATCCAGTCTGTAGTGAACTGGTAGGTACTGGCGTTGCATCTCTTTTACACATTAGATTAAGTAGTATATTGTCTTTTCCCTCGCACTGGCATAGGTGCTTCAACTTTTTCGACCTAAATAATACACTTTTCTTTAACTTGATGGTAGCTAGTTTCACTGTTTTGTTCAATGAAACTTTTTGGTACTCAATAAAAAAGTTTCACGGTCTGAAGCTACTCAATAAACTCGACCAGATTCAAGTGTCATCAAAATGTGACAAATCCTCCATTACTTCAAAATTTTGGCTTCTCAGATATTCAAGTTAAATCATTGGGGTAGAAGTTCCTCATCCATGTAAACTACATGGTGGAAGAGATTCACTCCATTCCTTTGATCTGACAAATCATCGTTGTAGCTACAAGTGACCATTCTGGATTGTCTCCACTTGAATGCAGCAAATATCTATTGCGGTTGGGGGATTTCTCACCACAAATCCTCCATAGAAGGTTTTCGGACATGCCTTTACAAATTTCTCACAGACAGCATTGTGACATTTCCTCCAATTTCGGTCCTCCACAATTTTCTCTTCAACTATGAGATTAGGGTTTGGGATGTAGGTAGGGGTGGATGTAGGGTGTAAAGATGGTATGAATAGAAAAGGAGGGGAACAATTTTTTGGTTGGAAAGGGACTAGAAACAGGTTTAGATATGACAGATACCAGAAACCCTAGGATAGGACTAGGGATAAACTAGCTCGAATACCAAACGATACCAGTGTAAACCCAAACCACAAGAGGAAAAACACATTATTACTAAAAGCAAATAGGCGTAAAAATTAAACACACTTAAAATGAAAATTACAACATACACAGCGCACAAACGCTCGCTAGGGCGGTTCTTGGGTGGTGGTGATGACGATTAGGGGGTTTGGAGAGTTGGCGACAAGGTCCAAGCTGTGGGTGAGAGGCGACAACGATTATGGGCAGCTGGAACAACAGGACAGTAAGGGATGATAGTCCAAATAGCGGAAATTTACTATTTTGGGGTGGTTGAACAGCAGAAAATAACAGATTTACTGTTTTGCACATGGAGGCAATAAGGAACGATGATTAAGAGGAATGCAGAAAGATTGGGGAAGGGTGATGGAGGCTGTGCGGGGTGGCAACGAGGCTGGGACGGAAGGGAGGTGGCTGGAATAGGGTAGTTGCAAGGAAAAGCAACAATAGTTGTTGTTCTGGGCAGTTGTAGCGGGGACGGGGTTGTGGGGAGCGATGTGAGGAGGAAGCATAAGGGGATGGTAAAGGTAATAACCACCTTAGGAACAATATACATCTAGAGAACCACTTGAACTCTCAGATACAACCCTAGATGGGAAACAGAGATGCCGACAACAGTCTCAAACAAACTCAAGCAAAACCTAATTCTAAAACTATCAAGAATGCAAATATATAATAAGAGGATAGCTAAGTGGTCCAGGAGGACCAATCAACACCTCATATGAAGGAAAACCTAGACCGGTTAGGTCCAGGCAAAATGCAAGAGCCGCTCGGTGCAAGATGTTCCCACGTCTGGCATGCAATTTTATGTCTACTCCTTTATGCCTGGTTCGTTGCACATGTGTAAGGTGGAGAGTAGCATTTGTACCTTTTTTGATTGGATGAGTAACCAAGAAAAATGCATTTGAGAGAATTTGAATCAAGTTTGGTGCGATGTTTTTGATGGATGTGAACAAAGCAGGACAAACAAAACCCTTCAAAAGTAAGTTAAAAAAAGAGTGAATGTGTGGGTAAGATTCTATGAGAACATTACATGGGATTTAAAATTTAAAACTCGAGTAGACATCCTACTGATGAGGTATGTGGCTGTGAGGATGGTCCCCCTAAAAATATTTAGGCACATGATCAAGCAACAAAATGCCATAGGCCACCTCAAGTGAGCGTTTACTTTTCCATTTCGTGACACCATTTTGCTTAGGAGTATCCACATAAGAACTTAAATGAATAATACTATACTTGAAAATATAAAGACTAACGATGAAATTAAAATATTTCTTAGCATTATCAACTTAACGAATTGAATTTTAGTTTGTAATTGAGTGAGAATCATAAAATAAAAGTATTGAAATATGGTGATTATTTATGATTTTTCTTTCATAAGTAATGCCTAAGTTATTATTGTGTGATCATCTATAAATGATACAAGCTATGATGCTCTATTTATATTATTTACTTGTGAGGATCCCCAAATATAACTTTGAATTATAGAAAAAAAGGATTTGAAGACTTGTATCGCAATTTGGGATATACATGTCGGGTATATTTTATAAGCTAATGACTTCCACATTAATAAAGATTGTATTTTTTTAGTGATAAATAAATGTGAAAATATATTTTCCATGTATAAAAAATTTGGATGACCACGACAACAATGACTTAACATGAATTAACTTTCAACCGAAGCAAAATTTGAACTAGACTGAGAAATATAACTTGACATATAATACTGCCTACCAATGAAGTTATTTTCTTTGAGCAAGTATAGACTATCATGCATCTCAGATTTGTCAATCACCTTCCCCAAATCCATAACCTGAAAATGACAACAATTTGAATAAAAGTTAGTCACACATTTTAGGCCATGAGAAAGTTTGTTGATTGAGAGTAGGTTGTAATTTAAATTTGTAACATAAAGCACATATTAGAGGTGAAAATCCTTTGATTCGACTGATCCAATTTCTACTACTGGTGAGAATGAACCATCAACTATTCGAACTAAAGAGCGACTGATACATGGGTTGCAATGTTTAAGATGATGTCTCACGTCATATGATTTGAGGCTCTAGCGTCAACTATTCAATATTTTAATTTATTGCTTTGGATCCTAAAAGCATGTGATAAGATACCTAGATGTGCTAACAACTAATAGGTTGCTCGGCAGAGGATTGGGATGCTTATCCCAAAATAGAACTATTACAAAATCTTTTAAGTTGTGTCTCAATTTGCTCATTAGTGAACCAATTAAATTCTAAATTGTTGTTGGAAGATATGATAGACATTGAAGATCTAGGCTCGGATCTGGATGTAATTTCCAATAAAGAAGATTGTGAGGTCATGCAGTGTTTCTCCATGATAAGATTATGAAGCTCAACTCGAGAAAATTGGATATATGAACGAAAGAGAGAGGGCCATTTGTTCAACTGTTCGACTGGACGAGCTACCAAAAACTAGAGGGAGGTATGCGGTTCTCAGTTTTACAAGAGGACCCTGACGAGAGATCTGGGCCCCTTGCAAATAGGAGGCTCGTGAGATGGATCATGATTAGAAGAGATCGAGAATTGTTCTCCTCTTTGTTAATTGATAGCTGCAGCGAAAGGAACATAACGATAAGCCAACAAGGTCGATGAGTTTCCGTAACTTTCGACCAAGATTTACTCCATAAAGTGAGAAGTGGGAGAAGAATTTCTCCGTGTGAGGCTAAGGAAACTCAATAGTCACGGCTGGCTTGTGAGAAGCTCCTTAGAGCCGGATCGCAATGGCTCAGGCAAAGCAAGCCGCGAGCAAATCGACTGGCGGAAGGCCTCCAAGGAAGCAGCTAGCCATCAAGGCGACACGTAACTCTACATAGGTGACCAACGAAGTCAAGAAAACACATTGCTTTCATCCGAAACTGTGGCACCAGGGGAGATATGGAGGAAGTCTTCAAAAGGAATGAGACAGCGGAATTGGTCTTCAAACGGAACAGGAGAGCAAACATCTTTGTATGCAGTGATCCTATTGTTGCCTTCCCAACTATCACGACTGTATCACGAGGTTCGCTGCTGCTCGTGCGTACGCGAGAGACAGAGCCGCCATTTGAATAATGATTATATTGTGTGCGCGCAAGATCGAGGCAAGCTCCGATAATATGTAGAATTATGAAAAATAATTTTAATTCTTGCCCTAATCCATATATTATATTTTGCTACATATATATAATACTGAAAGGAAACAAAATAGGAATCCCTATAAAAAAGGAAAATATCTAATAAAGGAAATACAATTAGTGAAATGTATTCTGAGAAAAGGAAATAAATTTCTTCCTAATGTGGAGTGTCATTTTCTAATATACTATTACATATATGTAGAACTACGCTACCTTAAAATTTCATAAATGACATGGGAACTTTCTAATTCATGTATATGATTTTCAAATATTTTGCAATTGCAATGATGCTGTATTCAAGCTCATTTACAGTCTCTTAAATTCTAAATGCTATGCCATTGCTATGGTCGACTTTCCAATATTCTATGCTATCATCATATTTATGACTCCAAAACTAATATTTTAAAATCTTTGATTCTGAAAGTCATATATCTATTATGACCATAAATTCCAATTCATTTTACAATTATGTCCATGTTTTTAAATGTCGTGCTACTATCATATCTTTGGTTCTACCTATCATTCTATTGCTATGCCTATGATCTTAAATTATATGTTTTTGCCATGATTACAAAATATCAATCCAAGTCAAAAACTTTTTCAGCTAAATTCATTGCATGAAAGGATGTATGAAAATAAAACACTTAAATACACTAATAAACCCATGCATTAATGACTTGGCCATCACTGAGAATTATAGACATATAAGCTATACCCAGCTGTGCCGATAAAGAAATATTGATCAATGAAAATAAGTTTATGTCAAGATATAAGGCTCCTGAGATTAAAGACAGAATTATTTAACTTGCAATTCAAAATATATCACTCGATGCTAAATGTAATAAAAAACCATGTTACATTATGCTATGATCCATGATGAGGATGATGCTAAAATGCTATGATTTTGTTTATGAAATCATATATTATGACAACTATTATGACCACTCGACAATCTATGATATAAATTGATATTATGTAAAATGCCATAATTACTCATAAATTCCTAAAATTATAAATGATAAGCGTGCTTAATGTTTCTCTTTCGATTGTGTTTACTGTTATTTAAAATTTTTATGTGCCCAATAGCTTGAACATTTTTATATAAGTCAGCCCTATATGTCGATGTTTGTTTATTTTAGAAAATCATCAACAAAATAGATAGTCCTGGAAAAAAGTTGGCGAGCAACCTTATGATGCACTTTCAGGTGCACATATGCATACATATGGTAGATTTGTAATGTAGTTAAAGGTTGATTATATGGTAAATGCAATATTTTTGGATTTATGTTTATACATTTGTATATATGTTAATGTGTAGTTTCTCGGTTTTGGAAATTTTATCGTTTAGTCACTCTTTTATGAAATTGTGTTTATCGACACATGTATCTGCAAGCCTAGCCGCCAAAAAGTCTCTTCCAATCTTGATACATGTGCATTCCAGGATGAGCAATGTAATTAGGTTTATGTTCTTCAAAAATGATCTTTAAGGTCCTTGTTATTTGGTACACAAACACAGCCTTCAAATAGAAGTGCTTCTCAACTATCAACATAAAAATCCATCGACTATCTTCGTTTTTTGCTCCACGTCTTCTTAACTAACATGTATCTTCTTTTTGAGCTTATATTTAGTTGATCAAATCCATTTTGTTGAGAAACTACTATTCTTAACTCGCCATTGATTGGCGCTAAAAAGAATTCTTCCTGCACAACGAATCAAAAACATTCTCCTTCTTAGGATGATAATAAATTTGCAAGTTAAAATTGTCCTTACGCAACTTGAACATTTTTTTGTCACAGGTTGAGCTTATTCTGATAAAAAATACTTCAAACTCCAAGAATAATCTCAGAGAGAAATCCATATAAGGAGAGCTCCAAATTTTAGCACCAATACTTATACCCACAAGCTCTATGTAGCAAAATGGGATAGTTCTCATTTAATTTTAGCTAATCTAATGTAGGCTATAACTCATCTGAATTGCATCAAGACATATTAGACTCATTGTAGAAAAACATCATTGTATACTTGGATTCATCTCCCGGTAAATCCACAAATATAATGAGAATACCTGGATTAAAGGATGGTGGATTAACAATTGAAAACCATATAAGCTATTTATAAAAGTTTGAAAAGGGGGAAATGCAATTTTTGAAATATATTAAAGTCTCAAAAGTCTTCTCCACAAAACACATAAATAAAATTATCCATGCAGAAACATTCTATTATAAAAAGCAAAGCTCTCGGTAGAAATAATTATCACATAGCTTTTGGTAAAATTTTTCCTCGGGAGCCTACTAACCACACATCATTATAATTCCTCTCGGGAGAATTATAAGAGTTAGCTTTAATGGTGGTCATTTCAGGAACATTCAAGGAATACAAAATCTAAACCATATACGTATTACAATTGGTGCATCTATTATCAGGAAAATGCTCAAAAAAGTACCGTGATTATTCAAATATGACCAATTTAGTCTAAAGAGTATAATATTTCTTTGTATTAGTCCATCCATTATATAAAATTGATCCCGAATAATCCTGGCACAATAATGCGAGGGACATTGAGATTTATAACGCTCCTCTTTCATACACTAGAATTATGATGCTATCGGTCAACTTTTTTTTTGATTTTTTGAAAATTGAAAATAATTTTGAAATTTAATTTAATATAAGAGGCATATAGTTATGATTTTCAAAGTAGGGTATTTTAATTTTTGAAAAATTAGAGCAAATGGATCTCATTAGTCTAATGGTTTGCATAATCTTGTCCGATACCGCGAATGTTACGCTTTCCTAAAAGATAAGTGTATATCACGATGATGGACACAATCCTGCAAACTAAGAGATTTATGATATTTGTTTGGTCTGCGAACCTTTTATATGTGATTGACAAATTCCCCTACCTAATATAGAGATTAAGTAGAGTTTATTTTACCTGGGTTCCAAGTTCCCTATAGAGGCAAACTCTTACAGTTAATTACATCACAAATGATGAGGGTCACTTGAGAAAACTCTCGAAAATGATCGGAGGTACTAGTCTTCAAGAATTTAAAGTTTAGGTTTTCACGGTAGGACGTGGAAAAACAAGTGAAAGTGACTCAAGTAGGAACAGTTATCTTCAGGAGTCCAAATGAAGGAAAAAGTGGGGGACATCACAGACCATGAGTAAAACTCGCAGTAACTTCCCAAACTATCCTACCGTGTGGCTGCATTTTGGAGATGATGTTATTCAATTGTTCAATCCTACCAATTTTATTATTTGAGATTTACATTTGCATAATACCTCATTATACAAATAACTAGCAAAAAGATGTGGGTTTATGTCCTAACGAACGACAACCTCAAAACCTAAAGCGAATTAAGACTTACGCTGCACAATATGGTTACACAGGTGCCTAAAGAGGGTGTAAGGATTTACGTCACGCTGGGCGAGCTACCACAAAATCCTATGGGTTGCTATTGTTAAACTAAAGAGAGAGGTTGCAGAAGAAGATCCTTTTGCTGCTTAGTCCAAATTCCTCGCCGTGCTACCCACAAATTTAGCTCTGAACCTCCTACTGTAGCGATGGCTCAAGGGATTAAGTGTTTGAGATTGACGATTTATGTTTCACAGTTTTAGTGTCAAAGTTTGGTTTGTTTTGTTTTTATTTTTTGTTTCGGTTTTGGTTTTGCATGCAGAATAAACAAATTACATGTAGATAAAAAGTACTTGAAAAGTAAAATGCAGTAAAATAAAATACAGTAAAATAAAATGTTGTAAATAAACTGTAAAAGCGTACCTGAGCATTTGTTACTGTTGCGTGATTAACATTGCAAGCATAGTATGATTTGCAGCAGATTTAAATAAACTTGCAAGAAAAATAAGCAAAGCGAGAAAACCCAACACGAAAGAAAAAAAAAATGAGTCGTAAAAATCACAAGCAAAACTCGTAGTCACATATGGAAGACCGGAACTGGGTGTCAGACACCGGTAAAAATGGGGGCTCAGAGCTGGACTATGTGTATCCCGACCTTAGATAAGAGCTGCCGACTCGACAATCTATGAAAGACAATCCTAACCTCGATCCAAGTAATTAACTGTGGACCTTTAAAGACTTTTTATCTTATTTTATTAATATTAATATTTTTATTTATTTCATGCATGTAGAATTTAACTTGGCAAACAAAAGGTAATTCTTTTTGTAGTAGAGAGAGCTTTTGTTTAAAAATATATATATTTTTAAACTAGTGTAGTTCAGAGGTTAATTACCCTAATCGAACTAGGACTACTAGCAACCTAAGAGTGTCGAGGGAGGCAATCTCACATAGAATTGTCAAATAATATCATCAGTTTTTATCCTCTCTCCTTATGGGGGGTCCTTGAGGTAGGAGATACTATTCTAATTATCCATCGTATTTAACACACATAAGCATTATCATCATCGCCTCAGCCACTTACAACTTAGACTCATACAAGCGCGATGATCCATATTTTTGACCTCCCTTTCGATCGAGGTGTAGTTTTCCCCTACTTAGTAGCCTAGGATCTAGCCGTAGGACCTTTCTGCCAACTAATCCTAGAAAACTAGTGAAGGAGCCCTCCCCGTTAGCAATTCCAGTCTTTTCTTCGCCCGACTTGACGTTCCCTGTGATAGTCTTGATCGCGATTGCCCGAAGGAACTCAGGGAGCATTCCTATAGGACTGTCGGCCTTAGGATTGACTTTACTCGTTAATTTGGCGCCGTTGCGCTCTTCACCATCCTGTTTAATCGAATTCAAGCCTAAATCTCGATAGGATTCAGACCGTGATGTGTTTTTAACCCGATCGACGACGAGGTTGCCCGAACGACTCCGAATGACGAAACAGACTGCACCGATGCGTCCGGAACATCGATTTTGCTTAGGGGGGACGTTCGTTTCATTGCGACGGCGCGTCTTGGGGAAAATACCTATTTAAGTGTTTATTATAATAAACACTAAAATATATTTTATTATTATTATTATTATTATTATTATTATAATTAATAACTTATATTAAAATCCCTAAACTAAACCTATCTCCCTCCCCGCCTCATTCTTTCGCATCCGTGGGCCTACCTCTGCCCTAGCGTGGCTCGTTCGATTGCCTGGCCCACTCCTTCATGTCGTTGGAGGGATTTATTCTTGCGTTCCCCTCTTGCACGCGAGACAAATCTCGCAGACGCCCATCCCTCAAATCCTATCTTCTGCGTTATGGGTTCGATCTTCTCTGCCGCGGATCGTATCCTCTGCGAGGATCTAATCCTCCGCATCTCTCGATCCCTCTGCCGTATCTTCTTAATCATTCGTCTCCTTTGCCCTTAGCGTATATGAGAGCTCCTCTGTGAAGCTTCTAAAAAGGCCGAAAATCTAAGGAAAAAAAACTCTGCTATTTTTTTTTTCTTTTCACTCACTTCTTTGATCTTTTGGTGCTTGAATCGGTTTCCTCCTGCTGTTGGGAGATGAAGTGAAGTTGTGGAGTGCTTTTAAAGTTTCTGTGTTACTTTCTTTTTGCTTCAAAGAGGTACCTTCTTCCCCCCTCCTGTGCCTTGCCTTTTTTCGGTCTTCCTTTTGCCAAGCCTTTGAGCTTGGTGCGGTGGATGGTATAGCATGCTTGCATGACATTACACTTATATTTTTTTAAAATACTTGGTACTCAAGCATTTAGAAATGAAAATGTGAGCATGTTCTAGGAGTTAGACTTGATTACTTGCTGTAATCACTTAAAGTGGTGAAGCTATGACATGTTTCTATTTATCGTAATGTATTTCTATGGGAAGCAAATCAGAAATATTAGAATGTGGCTTTGAGACAATGATAGCTCCTCTTGCAAGCATGTTGAGATATGTATCATGAGGCTTTTCATCTATTCTTACCCAGCATGAGATATTGAAGAGTTTATTTGGTCTTTCACGTATGTCTGGGGGCTCGATTTTGGCTTCCTGTGGCTTTCTCTTACTCGAAATGCATGCTAGGAAGAAGTTTATATTGATTTGAAAATGTTCTACAGTTGTCCTTATTTGAAGCATGTGGTGGCCCTATGTTTTGATATTTTGAAGGCATGAAGGTGTTTTTCTAGCTTTTATTGTGGCCTGATTTTGAGCCTTAGTTGTGGCTTGATTTTTTGGCCCATGCTGGTTTTTGGTTTTCTTAAGGATGATTGGGTTTGGATTTATTGCCATAAATTGCATTTGTAGCTTATAAAATTTTGGTTTCTAGCTTCCATTGGGGCTCGGTTTTCATCTTGAAAGGGTATGGGATGTTGGTTTTATTGGGGCTTGGCTTTTGGTTTTGGTTAAAACATTGTCTTAACTGTTTAAGCTTCATGTATGGGCTTTGAAGGGTTTACTTTTGGCTTTGTTCGGGGGCTCGGTTTGCTTGCCTTAACTCCTGTCCAAGAGCCTGTTGCGGTGTTTGTTCCTGCCCCTGCTCAAGAGTTGTGGGAGGGTTCAATTTTATTCTCTTTAACCCCTATTTGGGGTTTGGTTTCTGTCTGGTTCTACTCCTACCTGAGAAGTAGCTTGGGAGCTTGATTTAGTTTGTTCTTAGTCCTACCCGAGAGTCTGTTTTGGCGTACCGTGTTGTCCTTATTCGAGAGCTATTATCTGGTCTTGATAGATTGGTTTGGAATTTTATAAGGCCGCAGTTTGATGTTTGTTTGGTTCCTAGCCGTAGGTTTGTGATGTGGTTGAGTCAGCCTCCCCCTTTGGTCCTACCCGTAAGCTCACCGTTGAGATTTGCTCCTCTTGCAGTCCTTACCTGTGAGACATATTGGAGGTCATTTGGTCCTTTTTGCTGGGCTTGAATGACTCGAATGTTATTGATGAATCAAGTTTGTCATCCAAAAAATTATAATCATCTTATTTATCCTCTTATGTATGCCGAAGGAACATAGTAGTCATTGGTGGTTCTTTTGGTTGCCACAGTCGTGAGCTCCTTATGTTGTGGGTTGCCTTGGCCGAGAGCCTTAGCTGTTGTTCATCTCTTTGTATTGACCTTGGCCATGGGCATTTATTTGGTTATATGGGAAGATTTTATGCTTATTTGATATATGAAGATGATGATTAATTTAAAAATCGGAAGATCCTGATTTTTGTATGGATTTGGAAATATTGGTGGTGGTTTCCCCGGGGTCACTTTCCTTTTGCACGATTTATGAAATTTGGGAGATTTCCGAATTTTAACTTGGGAGAATGTTTGGCTGAGACGAATTGATTTCATAAAAGATGTCTTTGGGGTTTGGATACAGGCGTTAGGAGGTTATCTTGACTTGGGTTGATCCACTTATGAAAATATGAGAAAATAATACCCTTTCGGATGGATCCAAATATCTTTGGGTCTTCCTTTTCAGGTCTTTTCGTTACGAGTTTTGAAGGCTGATCCGTCCTCCGTTTTTTCAGTGTTTTAGCTGGATCAGTGTCTCAGCTCTCTCACCCCATTTTTGTTCATTTTTTCCTTGCTTCTTGGTTTAATTTTTTATGCTTATGTCTGATACATAATTATCCACGTATAGTCTTCTGCTATACGTGAAACCATCAAGCAAGGTCGCAAGTAGTTTGTTTTGGGGCGTATGGTGGTGATGATAAAGACACACTGAAGATATAGCAGAAAGATGTCATATTCTATAACATCAAGATCCAGGTATTTGATGAATAATAGGATAATGGTATCCTTCACCGACATAAGACTAGTGGGAGTTGGCTCGAACCTCCTCAGGTAGTTGGCAGTCTCACGTCCAACAGCGTAATCGACTTGTAGACAATAAAAAAATTGTTAAAACTTATTTAAAAAAAATAAAAATATATTTTTCGCTATAACATAAAATTTGATGATCTTTTTTTTTTTGAGATCTATGTGCATGTCAAAAAACATAAATTAAAAAAATATTTTAAAACTGGTTGTCCACCTGACGAATACCTGTTTAGGCTGGGAAATAGCCCTCTAGGTGAGGTTCAAGACACACTTCTAGACTAGTGGCGGGTTCTATACATTCAGGTAACCGAGTAGCCTTCGTGGACTCTCGAGTATAAATATATATATATATATATATATA
>JXCR01093371.1:468754-486790 GCA_002079205.1 Phalaenopsis hybrid cultivar
ATATATATATATATATATATATATATATATATATATATATATATATATATATATATATATATATATATATATCTGAGCTTAGCCCTACACGAGTGCTTGCAGTCCCCCTTTGCCTGAACTTTTTGTTTTATCGAAGCTTTGGACAGAACACTCGTGCTCTTTTCTTTTCTTTGAGATTTTTCCAAAATTTTAAGGATTTTTACTTGAGTATTTTCTCGTTGTTTTTCTCGAGTTTTCTACCATGAGTCGTTGTTACACTCTTCTTCGGATTTCCTGGATGACGTTTCTTCCAGACTTTGCTTTTTGCGATGCATTTCAACTTGCTATATTTAAGAAACAGCGGATCTCACGGGCGTATAGGTTTGCTTTACATTTTACAGCACTTCATTTCCCTGTTTATACCTGCTACTGTTTTGTACAGCATGTTATACTATTCATGTTTCTACCTGCTCTTGTTCTATAAAACATGTTATACTGTTCCTTCTACT
Source organism: Phalaenopsis hybrid cultivar (assembly GCA_002079205.1). Lineage (NCBI taxonomy): Eukaryota > Viridiplantae > Streptophyta > Magnoliopsida > Asparagales > Orchidaceae > Phalaenopsis > Phalaenopsis hybrid cultivar. Next base: position 469,243 of record JXCR01093371.1, read on the forward strand.
ATACCTGCTACTGTCATGTATGACATGTGTACTGTTTCTTTTATTGTGCTTTCTACTGCTTGTCTTGTACTGCACATTTTATATTGTATAGCTTTAAACATGTCTTCTTTTCATATAGGATGTTTAGAAGACTATTATCATAGGGTCGTTTGATTTGACATCATAACTGGATACCCTAGAAAACTTGAACTCGTCACGACAAAGAACTTGGAACTAACACGGTGTGCAGCACGATCATCTTCAACAGCAGAACATGTTTTCCCCAGCTAAATCATTTCTTTCCTAGAAATTAAAACAACAATCCATAGGATTTCGAGATTGTTCGCCTAGCGCAACATAAATCCTCAACATTTTCTTTAGGCTTTTGTATAGCTGTGTCGGTCAACTTTTTTGATAGATTATGAAAATATGAATATGAAAATAATTTTTGAAATTTAATTTAATATAATAGACATATATTTTTTTGTTTTGAAAGTAGTATGTTTTAATTTTGAAAAAAAATAAGACCAAATAGATCTCATTAGTCCAATAATTTGCATAATCGTGCCTGACACCCTGAATACTACACATTCCAAGAGTCTCAGTAGTCCAATAATTTGCATAATCGTGCCTGACACCCTGAATACTACACATTCCAAGAGGAAAGTGTAGACCCCGATAATAGATCAAATCCTACAAACTAAGAGATTTGTGACATTCATTTGGTATGCAAACCTTTTATATATGACAGATAAATTCCCCTATTTAATACAAAAATTAAATAGAGTTTATTTTACCTGGGTTCCAAGTTCTCTATAGAGGCAAGCTCCTATAGTTAATTACATCCCAAGTGACGAGAATCACTTGAGAAAACTCTCGATAATGATCAGTAGTTCTAGTCTTCAGGATTTCAGAGTTTAGGTTTTCAAGGTACGACGTGGAAAAACAAGTGGGAATGACTCAAGTAAGAACAATCCTTTCAGGAGTTCAAAGGAAGTAAAAGGTAGGGGATGTCACAGATCCAGAGGGGAATCCTCAGTGACCTCCCAAACTATCCTACTGTGTGGTTGTGTTTTAGAGAGGATTTTATTTGAATGTTAAATCTTGTCAATTTTATTAGTTGGGACTTATACCAGCATAATAACTGATTTTATTTGAGAGATTTTACGTCATTCTAGATGACAACCTCGGAACCTAAGATGAATTAGGGCTACGCTGCACAAAATAGCTGTGTAGGAGCCTAAAAAAGAGAAGAATTATGTCGCGCTAAGCGAGCTACCTCGAAATCCTATGGGTTGTTTAAACTAGGAAAGTTCAGTTGGTGTAGACTCATTTTGCTGTTTTAGAATTGCGACTACCTCCACCTGTAATTCGCTCCAAACTCCTTGTCGTGCTGCCCACGAAGTCGCTCCGAGCTCCTCGTCACAGTAACAGTCTTAAAGTCTAAAGTTCAAACAGTTTTATCAGGTGTGTTTCAATGTCTCAGTTTGGTTGTTAATAGGGGGGTTCAAGTTGATTCGAGAGACACCGGTTAGGATCTCACGGTTCCCTCCTTCCGGCATCACTATTTTCTTTTGAACTTACTTAGTTTAAACGAGTTGTGAAACCTATTTAAACCGGGGAGATCTCGTTAGCAACCGTGGGTTACCTCCTCCGAGGGACTTCCGTAAATTCGAAAGAACATGTTATGTTTTTTTTTTTTTTTGAAAAAGTTGTTTAATTTTGAAAAATTATTTTGTTTTGAAAATGAGATCGTATTTAGTACCTGCATAATGTGTTAGACTAAGAGTAATTGTAATAAAGAAGCAACAATAAATAAAATGTACTTGCGTACGTGGCGTATCATCTGCTGCAATTCCTGTTGCATGTTTAACTCACAAAACACAATATAATTTGCAGAGAATTTAGATAAATTGCAGAGAAAAGAAAATAGTAAACAGTAGAACAAGTTGTAGTAACAACTAGGAATTCCATAAGAGGTGATCCTAAGGTCTCCTATAACTCCTTATTGTAACTAGCGAGTTAATATGGTGATCCTACGATCTCTTACGGCTCCGATAAGTAACTAGCGAATGTGTACGGTGATCCTACGACTCCGAACAACAGCTAGGAGTTTCGAATGACGCCTGTATGAGTTCCTATGAACCCAAACAGCAATGGGCAAAACCTATGTGGCTTCCTACGAATCCGAACAGAGGTGGGCAGCGACTAGATGGCTTCTAAATGAAACTCAAATCATGGTAGACATCTCCTACGTGGTTTCCTACAAAATTGGGCAGCAAATAGAAGCATTGGACAGCGGTCCTACAGCTCTTACAGCTCGGGGCAGCAACTAGCAGGCTTGTACGACGATCCTACGACCCTCTACAACTTCTAAACAACCTTAATTAGCAATGGACAACAGTCTTTCATCTCAAACAGCTCCCAAACGATAAATTTAAAGCCCAAGCAGCACTCCCAAGGCTTTTCTAAGCTTCCAACAGCCCTCCTAAGACTTCAGCAGCGCTCCTACGACAGTCCCAAGGCTTTTCTAAGCTTCCAACAACACTCCTAAGGCTCCAACAGCGCTCCTACGACACTCCCAATGCTTTTCTAAGCTTCCAACAGCACTCCACTCCTAAGGCTTCAACAGCGCTCCTACGACACTCCCAATGCTTTTCTAAGCTTCCAACAGCACTCCTAAGGCTCCAACAGCGCTCCTACGACACTCCCAAGGCTTTTCTAAGCTTCCAACAGCCCTCCTAAGGCTCCAACAACGCTCCTATGACACTTTCAAGGCTTTTCTAAGCTTCCAACAGCACTCCTGCATCCCCCAAATGCTCCAAACAACCCTTAATTAGCAATGGGCAGCAGTTTTACATCTCATACAGCTCCCAAACGACAAATTCAACGCCCAAATAACACTCCCAAGCCTTTTCTAAGCTTCCAACAGCCCTCCTAAGGCTCCAACAGCACTCCTACGACACTCCCAATGCTTTTCTAAGCTTCCAACAACACTCCTAAGGCTCCAACAGCGCTCCTACGACACTCCCAAGGCTTTTCTAAGGTTCCAACAGCACTCCTAAGGCTCCAACAGCGCTCCTACGACACTGGACAACAACTAGCACTCCAAATCATTAATTTCAGCACCTCGCAGCACTCCTACAACACTTATGACACAGAAACTATCAATTTCAGCACCTCACAGCACTCCTACAGCACTTATGACACAGAAACTATCAATTTCAGCAACTCGCAGCACTCCTACAGCACCCTACAGTGATTGACAATCTCAAACAGCATTTAAATGGAACACAAAATCCTCCAAAACAATGATAAACCATCCTAAAATGGTACATTAAAAGACTCCCAGAAAACTGCAGCGAAAAATCCTCCAAATCACCTCAAAACATTTGTTCTAAATCACCTCAAAAACAGCTAACATATATTTTAAATAGTTGAAAATAATTTCGTCAAGTTATGAGGCCTTAGATCAGTTTAAAGGGGTCAATCACTGTTAAGGATAACACCAATAATTGCTAATGATAACGTTGAAAACTGCATAAAATCGAGAACGGGTCATTTCCATTATGCAAGATTCCAAGTGGATGACAAAATGTCAATCTTGATTTCTATGAATGAAATAAGGATATAAAGAGTGTCGAAGACTTTTTTTTTATTGAGAAATTTCTCTAAAAGCAATGGAGCGAGTAATCTGGGTTTCACATGGAATTCGATTTTTACAGATAAAGTTTCGCATAAATTTCAATTTTGAAGATCAAGAACATCCATGATCAAGAAATGTAAATGAAATCAAACATCATTCGCATCTTTAATAACCGTATGTTTTCCTTAATCCCATCCATCTGGAGGAATCTGAATCCCACCAAAGTCAAGAAAAGCATCCCACGGGAAAACTTCACAATTCCATCACATAAACACACTACTAAATTTTAATAAGATCAATAAGCCTTTAAGAAGAAACAGAAAGACGAGAATTAAAAAAATAAATAAATAAAAATACCTGACAGGGAATTCTTCGAAGGGAGTTGTAGCTGTGTGAGGAGGAGGATACGAGCAGCCTCAGTCGAACGAGGAAGAGAGACCGATGAATCCCGAGCGCGAGGAGACCAGCGAGGGAGTTGCAGAGAGGTGCTTTAAGGAGGAGCGGCGGATCCGTTCGCAGAAGAGGAGCTAGGGCTTCGGTGAGGGAGACGGATCGAGCGGCTTTCTGTCACGTTCGAGAGGGAGGAGCGGGCGATCGTGCGGGAGGCGGAATTGAGCAGCTCGTCTGTCGCGCAAGAGAGGGAGGAACCGGGGAGTGCGAGCAGGGATCTTCAGCGTAGGGAGGAGGCGAGCGGGCTAGTTTCGTGAGCGGAGACGCAACAGTAACCGGAAAGCTGAGCGAGAGCGAACCGAGAGAAGAACTCGGGAGAAGCGAATTAAGTCTAATAGCCGAGGAAGAAGACACTCCTTTCTTTTAGAATTGAAGCGGGAGCCGTAACTCTAGAACCGATTAGGCGGGGGAAATAAATGATTTCCAAATGCAAGGGCAGAAAATAAATGGTTTCCAAATGGAGGGGAGGATTAAATGGAAGGTCTTAACACCTGAATTAATCTTAATTAAGAAAGCAATTAAATAATCCATTTGAATTTTGAAATTTGAATTTCAAATTCAGGTGAGCTGGTGCCTAGCCCGTGTTCAGCCCGAGTCCAGCGTGAATCAAACCTGAGTCGGACCTGAGTTGAGCTCGGGCCCGCACACCGCTAAAAAAAAGGTGCATCGATATTCGTGCAGTTCGCGCGAGTGTGGAACCACAGCAATATGGGTGTCATTCCTAGCAAAAGTTGATGTTCCAGACACGTCTGCGCTGTCTGTTTCGTCATCCGGGGTCGTACATGCGAGTTTACCGGCGGACGAGTCAAATCAAGTCAAAATCGTGCGTGGCGCAATGAGTACGCAAAATGCGGCGTTATCGAGCGTTCGGGTCATAAAGGAGTTCCCTAGGGGCTGCTCCTATTAATGTAGGAACTCGAATCGAGTTTCATGTGTCGATCCTAAGCAACTCAACAAAACGTCGAGGATTTGGGACTGCCCATGTGAAACTTGAAGGAGTGACGAGGTGGCTCGAATTTTCTAAATGGTGTGGGTTCCGTACTAGTCTTCTAAGAGAGTCGAACAGGGGAAGTCTAAAGCTAGACCCTAGACTCTAAGAAGAAACAAAAAAGAGACCTCATTTCTATCCAGAAATGAGGTCAACACTCTGCTGTACGATTTAAGCCCTAACTCGTTTTAGGATTCTGAGGTTACCGTTCGTTACGACCTAAATCATCACACTTTTCAGACTATTTGTGTGATCGTTTCACACGAATGTAAGCCCTAATTAAATAAAATTGGCAGGATAAAACACTTGAATACTTTTCCTCGAAACTAAAGCCAAACCACGGGATAGACTGGGAAGTCACCGAGGATCTCCTCTGAACCTGTGGCATCCCCTAGTTATTCTTCCTTTGAATTCTGTAATAAATGTTCCAAGTTTGAACCATTCTCTTTTGCACACCTCTTTGTCTGATTTCGTTGAAAAATCCTATCCTTTCGAAGTCATTGAAGATAATTTTTCCTGATTTTTATCGAGAGAATTCTTAAGTCACTTCGGTCATTTAAGATGTAATTAACTATAGGGGTTTGCCCTTATAGGAAGTTTTTCCAAACCCAGTTTAAAATAAACCCTATTTAATTTTTCATATAAATTAGGAAAATTTGTCGGTAAATAAAACAGTTTCGCATACCAAACATATGTCATATATATCTTAGTTTATTTGATCGAGCTTCATCCTCAAGTCTTGTGTTTATCCCTCGGGATAGATATAGGGTCTGAGGTAAAACGCTCTTTCATTTAAACTATGAAAAATATGGGGTCAGTTTGATTTTTATATTTGATTTTAAACTTAAATCTATATGTAAATTAAAACGTCCTTCCGAAGTAGGCGACGAGATTTCGATTCCGGTGACCGACAGCTTCTTACGGGCAACAACAACAACACCCAACCCCCCCCACATTTTTATCGCCGACACATATGTGGTTTTAACAAATGTCCCCAATTGCCAGAAGGATTTGAATGTAATGTTGAAACTCAAATCTTGGTGCACTGGCTTTCACTATAGGTTAAATCATGGCGTGAATTTCACTGTTTGATTTAATTAAGGAAGCATGAACTACGTATCGGTGCATCCTCATGTCTAGTATCTTATTCAGTTTGTGAATTAGAGTCAAGTGCATCGTTTCATTATTCATTCAAAAATTAGGTAGATGAACACTCAATTAGGGTGTGCTCCTAAAATCTAGGAAGCCTACACTGAAAAATTAGGTAGATGAACTCTCACCTAGGGCATGCTCTTGAAATCTAGGAAGCCTACACTGAAAATTAGGTAGATGAACTCTCACCTAGGGAGTGCTCCTGAAATTTAGGAAGCCTACACTAAAAATTAGGTAGATAAAGCTTACCCCTAAAATCTAAGAAGTCTAAAATTTAACGTGCTTGAAGTAATTTTAATTGTTCTACCCTCAATTAAGTGTTTTCCAACTAATCATCAAATATTTCTAAGTGTCTTCCAAATAATTAAATCAGAAACTCTCATTTTTCGACTTAACCATTGTATTTTTAAAGCCTCGAGTGACTCCAAACAGCAATATGCAACCTTACACAACAATTTTAAGGCCTCGAGTGCTCCAAACAACAATATGCAACCTTACACAACAATTTTAAAGCCTCGAGTGACTCCAAATAGCAATATGCAACAATACACGATAGTTTTAACGCCTCAAACGACTCCAAATAGCAATGTGCAACACTACACAACAATTTTAAAGTTTCGAATGACTCCAAACAGCAATATGCAACACTACACAGCAGTTTTAAGGCCTCAAACGACTCCAAACAGCAATGTCCACACTACACAACCATTTTAAAGCCTCGAATGACTCCAAACAGCAATATACAACCTTACACAGCAATTTTAAAGCCTGGAATGACTCCAAACAGCAATATGCAACATTACAAAAAGTTTTAAAGCATCAAACGACTCCAAAAAGCAATGTGCAACACTACACAACAATTTTAAAGTCTCGAATGACTCCAAACAACAAGTTCAATACTTCCTACAACTTCCTAAAGCGATTGACACCTCCAAAATAGTAAGTTCAATGCTTCCTATAGCTTCCTACAGCGATCGACACCTCCAAACATCAAGTTCAATGCATCCTACAACACCCAAACATCAATTTTAAGCCATAACCAGCAACCTAAAACGCCCAAACAGCAATTCCAAGCTCAACTACAACACTAGGCAGCATTCAACTAGCTCCAAACGGCCAACTACAGCACTAGGCAGCACCTAACTAGCTCTAGACAGCCAACTACAGCACTAGACAACACCTTTAAACCCCAAACCACAGCTTTTAACATTCCAAGTCCGCAAAAGAAACAGCCTCAATTTGGCCCCAAAACACTTCAAAAAAAAAACTGCCACCATTTTTAACAAGGAGATGCACAAATTCCCTTAAAACAATCAACATTTCGGTCTCAAAATAGGTGCTCGAATTATTTTAAAACAATGCATAAACCAACTCAAAAATAGTGTTTAAAGGGTTCAAAATCTGCACTTAATCAACCCAGAGAGAAACAAATGTAACCGGCAATAATCAAGGAAAACCAAACCGTTTAGCAAGAAAGCCCAACAACTTATTTCATGCATTGGTAGAGTGACACATATGTAAACATTTTAGTTTAGACATGTAAATAAAAAAAGAATTGAGTGATATTTATGTAAAGGCTTGAGCTTGGATGGTGCGTATAAATCCATAAGAGTTGCAACATGCATTTTGGTCTTCATTCCCTTTGTACGGTGTGAGTATGTAAGTGTTGGTAGCATGCATATAAACTCTTAAGAGCTATATGGTATGTATGTAGTAAAAAAAATTGAGATTCACATGTAAAACATGTAGATATATATAAGAAGTTGGCATGCAAATCTTTCAAAAAATTCATACCAAACAAAAGGGATTGTCATAACAAGAGAATTAGAAGTTTCAATCAAATTCAATCCCATGATTTCTGTTTTAAAAGACATCAATATAGATAACTTATCATAGCTCTCTCCCCAGATCGCTAGTTATGCAGGCTCATAACTTAGTATAACAGAATAAACAGTGCATTGACCATTTTATTTTAAATGATAAAATTCTTCTAGAAAGAATAAAAAAAAAGAAATCTCAGTGAAGTTTTACATACCGGATAAAAGAAATCCTTCACCTTGGGGAAATGAGCTGCAACTGTGTGAGGAGAGGAGGATACGAGCAGGTAAGTTGCAGCGCTTCTTCTACATGGGGAAGAGGGAGCTCGCAAGAGAGGGAAGCGAAGCAGGTGGAAGAAGAGGTGAATGGGATCGAGCGGAGTAGGCAGAGGTGAGCGGCTTCGAGTCGCGAGGAGCAAGGAGGAGGAATCGAGCGGAGCATTCAGAGTCGAGTGGCTAGGGTTGCGGTTGAGCAAGGAAGAGGGAGTCGTCGGTCGCAAGAAAGGGGGGTTTAGGCTGTGAGGAGAGGAGTTCAGTGCGAGGGTTCGGTCGTGGTGAGCTGGTGAACTTTCGGTGCAGGGAGGCGAAGCAGGCGAATGCGTGAGAGGTGAGACAAGTGTTTTTGGATTTGTCTGGGAGGAAGCGAGGTCGAGCGGATGAGAGGTTTTGAAGAACGATCAAATCGAGAGAGGGGGAGCGAGCAAGGAATGGTGTTGAATGCCTGGAAGAAGGGGGAGCCGGATTGTATAGCCGAGGTTTCGATGGAGCCGTTACGTGAAGCAATTGACGAGGGATTAATTTGTTTCCATGCGCAGAGGAGACTTAATTGGAAAAAATTAATCCTTAATTATATCAAATTATTATGGGATTAAATGATATATTTGAAATTTGAAATTTGTGAGCTGAAGAAATTAGCCCGTGCTTTAGCCCACATCCAGCCCAAGTCAAACTCGAGTTGAACCTAGTTTAGCCCGAGCCTATGCCCCGCTAATTAAAAATACGTGCATCGATTTTTTTGTTAATTGCTCGCGCGCGGAACTATAGTGATATGGGTGTCCTTCTCAGCTAAATTCGACGTCCTGGATGCATTCACATGGCATGTTTCGTCATCCGGGGTCGTCCAGACGAGTTTGTCGACAATCGGACAAAAAATGTGTCAAATTTGATTTCTTTGAATTTTGGGTGGAGACAAGTCATTTTGAAAATTGAATTCAGTTTAAATGTCAGTGCAATGTGTGAATTGTGGTGTCGCGTTGCCGAGTCATGAAGGGTTCACCTATGGCCGTCTGATCCTATAGAAACTCATATTCGGGCCCTCTACATATTATTCCTTAGCCCTTGCAACTAAAACTCAAGTGCTTGAGACTACTCATGCGAGGTCTGCACAAAAATGAGTTAAGAAGTGGCTTGAAGTTCTATGGGAGATGAGCTTCATTGCTAGTCCGCTAGGATGGTCAATAAAAACTCCTAAGGCTGGATTTGGGTTCTGGAAGTTGGGAATTTTTAAGACCTCACTAAAAATGAGGTCAACATATGCATAAATGTATATTTATGTCGAAGCTTTCGACATAAGTTATCCCTTTAAATTTTAAGTCTCTTGAGCTCAAACATATAAAGGTTTTACTTCTAACAACTTGCTAATTAAGAAAAGAGAACCCTTTGAAAAAAGCTGATTCAATAGAACAAATGGATATTAGTTTTTTCCTCCATCGCCTCACACTTTTAAATTCTCAAATCAAAATCCTACAATGGTCAAAAGAAGAGACGAGAATGCAAGAAAATGGGCAGAGAGAACAAAGTTCCTAGGAGATAATCAAGTTGAAATCAGGGTGATGATCATCTTCAGCTCCAAGCACATGTCATGTGCAAACAAGGGCAAGGATGATATCCTTTTTCAATGATTATGGGCCAAAATCTTGATTGAATGAATGCCGAGAGAGAAGTGCGATGAAGTTTTAAAATCTTCTCCTTCTCACAACGTCATCTCCATTGGATTGACTAAGTAAAATCTTAGTCTAAAACTTGTTTATTGTACATCTAATTGAATATATATTGCTCGTAAAATCAATTGAGATTTTGGAGAACATTTGAGAAGAAACTAAACCTAAATTAATTTTAGTAATTAGATGGAGATGTATTATTTTAATACAATAGGCTAATGATTTTAACCCTATATTATCTTTTTGATGTATGCATTGAAACTAAATCTATCTTCTTTGTGTATGTTTCTAACAAAAAGGGATGCAAACATTATTTGTTCCATTACAAAAAAAAAATTTCTATAACTCCATGGATATGAATTTCTTTGAAAAATCAACCCTACTACCCCAAATCTGATATTTAGGGGGAAACTTGGGATCCTACTCTGGATACCCACACTCATCTAGAGTCATAATAACATATTTTTTCCCTCTAACCATCCTGTCTCCCAAGTTCTCCCACTTGAGAACATCCAACATGAGATTGAAAATAATGAAATTCCTAAGAAACTTTGTGTATAATAGGGGAAAAAAATCCATTGAGCAGTCAAGATCATGTGCAACCACAAAACTATTCACAATCAAACCTGAATTAACACATCTCTGAAGTTCCAAAGGAGGTGAAAACCGGTGGAGAAGATAGAAAATGTTGCATAAATTATCTTATCCAACCATATATCTGTTGTATATGGGAGGTTATCATCATCTAATAAGATTTTTGTATGTATTCTTGATGGTGTGTGGATACCTAATTTTCCAGATTCATTGCCATATGAAAGATTATCTTCAATCTCTCCTTCCAACAATTGAATTTGCTGTCTAGAAAAATATTCATTTGATTTGCGACCTTGTTGAATATAATGAAAGCACTTTAAGTTGGTGGATCTCACATATGGATTTGCTCTAATTGGAATTTTTGCTTTATTTGGAAGGTTTGCATGCCTATGAAGTATTCTTCGACGCCAGCGTCGGTTGAGATTGAAGGGTGCTTGATTTCACAACTGAAGCAAGCAACCTGTTGTCATCAAAAGGAATTTCCTGAGGTATCTTGCCAGATGTACTGCCTTTAGCATTACAACTAATTTGTGATTTTGCTTTATATGATAAATTCACAACTTAAGAAAGGGACCAAACATAATTTAATTCAAGTTTATCTTGAATTGGATCCTTGAGCCCTCCTATATATTTCAAAACTAATTGATTAGTTGATTCATTGAAACTATTTCGAGCACCGAAACTATAAAATTCCTTTGTATAATCGTAGATGGAATGGTTTCTTTGTGAGCAATGTTGATATTGTAAATATAACATTTGTTCAAAATCAGTTGGTAAATAACACCCCTGTAGGAGCTGCTTCATTCGGAACCAACTGCGAACAACTCCTTTTCTCATTTACAGATCTACAGTAGCTACGACCACCAAGTAGTTGGTCCTCCTTTCAATCTGCATACAACGTTTTTAACTCGCCTTTCCGATAGAATTTCCATATATTCAAAGAAACTTTCGATTGATTGTTCCCAATCAAAATAATCTTCTATATCAAAATGTCCATCTGAAAAGAAAATATCCATTTTAACTCAAAATTTACTAGAAAGTTGCTCACCGTCAGCGTACCTTCTTGGAGATGGAATATCTCTGTGATGCCAATCATCTTCATCAGATTCAGACAAATCAAAAATGCGATTAACTACGTCATCACCTTCCGATTCAGGTAAAATCCCATTTTTCAGTATTTTGTCTCATGTCCCTAAATCCATTGCAATTCGCTCAGTCGATAGATATGATTGCTTGACCATAGGTTGAATTGTAGGACTGCTTGAGTTTCCCCCCTTTAGAGATTGTAATCTCGTCACACCTCCGTGTTTGAATTGGAAAAACTCATTGATTAGCTCATCTAACCTTTGCATAAAGATTATTCTGAGTAATCCAACTGGATACCGGATTCCGACCCTCACCATGAATTGCTCTCTTGCTTCCTTCTGCTATGTCAATCGACATTGGTCTCTGATACCACTATCGCATGGGAGCTGGGAAGACAGTAACAAACAAAGAAATTCCCAAATTCTACTCATAATATCAAAAACTGCAATCCAAAGTACATTCATTAATATATATAATCTCTTGCATAAAACTACAATGCAATAACTACTAAAAAAATAATGGATATATAAAAAAATAGAAAATCCTAAAAACGACACAATTTAAGTAGCGGAGGCAGGTAGATTGTTATAAGCGATAGATGTTTTGCAGGAAACAATAGATGCCACACATTCACCCCAAAGGTCTTATTATTATTCTCATTCTTCATAGAAATTGGAAACTATACTATGGAAGAACGTTGTAAAAATGAGTAAAGTGCCAAAATAGTCCCCGACTATTTATATGGGGTATAGAAGGGCTAAAATAGTCCCCAGATACTTTAAATAGGGGCTGAAATAATCCTCATGGAGGACTATTAGAGCTTAATTTCAAAATAGTTAGAGACTATTTTGGCACTTCGATAAAGTCTGGGACTAAAACGACCCAATGTAAATAGTTGGGAACTATGTTGGCACTTTACTCTTGTAAAATCATTCGAATAGTGATGTTGTTCAGATGGAAGTTGATTGAGGTGCCGGTGAAGAATGGCATTAAGACTTGAGCACTGGATTTTCCGGTAGAAGTTTTTCACAAGGGATACTAGAGTAACAAAAGGAAACCATAAAGTAAGAACAAAAGGAAACCATAAAGTACAAACACGGAATATCAAGAATGCAAGGAGAATAAAATTTTAATAAAGAAAGGAAAGGTATACTTGAATGATATATATATATATATATATATATATATATATATATATANTTACTCAAATCTTAAACACTTTGGAAAATCATGGACACGAATCTTGTCTATGACATATCTTAGAGAATGTTTGAAAACAGTAAAGAGAATTCACCAGTATAACTTCTCGGGCTAACTAACAAGTTCTTGTTGGGAAGTCACTCACAAGGGAATAGGCACTTGAATCTCTCATATATCAGGTAGGATTGTTTCAATAGATCTCATCGAATGAGTAATAAAAAGAAATCTAGTTCAAAATCAAGGCCATACACCAGTCAAAAACTCATAATTGCAAGAACGAAGGACTTTTATCAATTAAGAAATGATTTCATTATAATAGAAAGAAGATACACAGGACATATTACATATTCCTAGGAAGAAGTATAAGTCGCCTCTTGTTGCTTGATCTTTAGTCTCTTGTATCTCATTCAGCTTTTTGTGCGGAGTGTGGCTCAATCTTCTCACCTAATCAACAGTTCTTTCTGCAACTTAGATTCTTCAAGAACTTTGGGCAGCATGAGTACATTTTTTTGACAACCATCACCCTAATATCTTTTTTTAACTTCAGACAGAGAGCCAAGATGCTGAAATCTAAAAGTGCCTCCGCATAAAAGATACTAAGATGTGCCAAGATGTTAACTCCCTCTTTAGGGATTCATTTCAAACTTTCTTCCATTAATTAAATTGCCTTGGATATTTATTCCAAAGATGCCTTCAATGGAACCCAATTTATGCTTGTGATCATCCATGCATCTCTTCAAGTCATACAACTTGGAGATGCACTCAATACGTTTTATTCTTAAAAGTTGATAACTCCCTATCAACAACCTTCATATTTAATAAGATCAACCAACTTCTTATCAAGTGAAAGGAGTTCATCATTGTGAAATCTACATTCTTATCAAAATCATTTTATCTACATCATTGGAGAGGAGCTAGGAAGAGAAGAAAGATGCTTGGTCATCTACGGTTTTACACAATGACTATGGCAGAGATTGGAGGGAAACTTGATTCATTGACATCAATGTCATAAGCTTCTCACCCTCTTTTACGGGTGAATTAGGAATTCAAAAGAAAAAATCCTCAAGAATGGAAGCATACTCCTTAAGGATTTCATTAACATCAGGAACAATGCAAGTGATATGAATTATTTAAAACCAAAATCTGAATCCCTCCTTAGTGCCTTTCTTAGGTTCCAAATCAACCGGTTTAATGTTCTTCATAAATTTGTGAGACAACTTGTGACAATGAAGTATAATAAATGTTATGACTTGGCTCGAAACTTGAAATTAACCAAGAAAATTACAAACGGTCCGACGGTGGAAAATTAAATTTTCTATATTCATTTTATATAACTAATTAGCAAATAAAAGAGCCACTAAAAAAAGATTAAATTAAAGCAATTATACATTTACATTAGGTCAGGTTGACCATGTCCTCTATAAACATTTCATCATCTACTGTTCATCTTTTATTAAAATGATTAAACTTGTAATATTTAAAACAACAGTAACCTAAAAATGCCAGTGGTACACCTACTACTAAACCATAATAACGTAACAAAAATAAAATAATATACATGCAAGTTAAAATTTTACTAAATCAATATAAAAAAATATTTGATAATTTATAAATATGATCGATCACGATATTTCATAATAATCAATATGTTTTACTATACCAATAATACGTATATATTATTTTATATTTATACAACTGTCACAAGAGCATCGTCTAAAATTCATAACATATAAGGCACTTCAATATCAATATCATTTTTCATTTACATACATATGTTTCTTAGTGTTCCTATATTGGAACCATAAAAAGGTGAACATTATATCCATGCATGCATGTACAAGCATACTATAAATAATTGTTTAACATTCTAAATATCATTCAATAACTTTCTTTTATAAAATGTATCTGTAGTAAATAAGTATAACTATGCAAATCATTCACATTCATTTTTAGATGATCAAATTGGATAATAAGACAAAATAATAATATTCTATTTGCAGTAATAATGTAACTTGACAAATGTCATTCTAATGTGAATGTCTTAAAAAAATAAAATATTATTGTTATAATTTAGAGGTAAAAGTACTCACATCGATTCTGGATAATTTCCTTGCACTTAAATGTTGTCACCTTTTTCAAATTATCACCTATAAAATGCAAAAATTCTTGTTAATAAATTTTTATCACATTACTTAATTATACTTTAATTAATTATTATTTTTTAATCATTATATTATTATATTATTTTAATTAAGATTTCAATCCTTCAATTTTAAGTTTAGTCATTTCAATTAATACTAATATAATATAACATTAATTTAAGCAAAATACTTTTAGAAATAAAACACTAACCTTTCTCCACTTTCTCTTCTTTTGCACAATCACTAACTTGATCCCCTTTAACCTTTAATTCAATTGTTTGTCAAAGTAAATGACAATCTTTAATTCATAGAACTTGAATAGCATTAAGCTAATTAAATAAAATAACTTATCAAATAAAAAAATATACCCTTATAATCTCGATTCCACCTTCTCCCATACGAAGCCGCCTTCCTATTTTTTAAAGCTCAACATGGCTTGATACAACTCTAGGTCACCAGCATCCAATGCCTGACCTTGCTCGATTCTTCCTCTTTTCTTTGTACATGATGCTTGTGCCCCTCGTTTCGTGAGCATTTGCAACGAAAGACTAGGATTCAATAGTTTCCCTCCCACAAGAAAAGTGGCTTAGTATTGCTTTCCTCAGCTCGACAGTGTCACATGTTGAATCCTTCTTCATTCGGTCTCCTTCCTCTGCACATGAGGTTCGACTTCCTTGCATGCTCGCATGCAGAGCCTCGGCTCTTTTGCTGTGGCTAGAGCTCTACTTCCCTTGCTTGCACTCGACACCGCCTTTTCCTTTTCTTCCTCTGGTTAGAACACGGCGTCGCCTTCTCCTTCAGCCACGCAAGCTTCAAAGCCTCTCGCGCCCAAAATCGGTGATATCTTTGATTCTCTATCTTCTTTTTTTTCTTCTTTCTTATTCCTTCTTATTCTTACTTCTTCCTTCCTTCTTCTTGTATCTTCTGTCTTCTTCCTTCTCTCAATTACTATGTTCTCTCGTTCTCCCAGTTCCGTTAGTTCGAAAAGGGCAAACGACTATTAAGTGGTAACTGAAGAGGCACTCCTATTCAATTATTATTATTATTATTTTCAGTTATTACAATAAATTGAAGGATTAGGAATGTATTTGATAGTTTTAGCTTTCTCTTATCATTGTCTCTTTTGCCTTATTTGGTCAAAAAGAGTGAAGGTGGAGCGCTTAGAAGAATTCATATTGCAGTAAGTAATGCAAACAAAAACTAAGGGAGATGGTGATTGTACAAGAATTAAAAAGTAGTGGGAATGCATTTCAAAACCCGACGAATATTTACAAAGCTTCTAAACGAGGGGGAATGTAATCCTTGAAATTTGTGTTCAAGCCTTAAAAGTTATCTCTGCCATCCGCATGGATAAATTCATTAATCTTAAAACATTTTAGTTTACAATGCAAAGGTTCTGAAAATCTCTAAGATAACTATCCGTCGTTATAGCACCTGTCAAAAGAATCTTAAGCATTGGCCTTAATGTTATGATTACAAGTATAATAAAGATAGATAACATATGAACTAAATGCACGTTACAACTTGCCCATTTATTATGTACAACAAAGGATTACAGGTCCAGCACATTTTTGTACTTATCATTTGGTAAATGCTCAGTTCATATTCTCATGGAAGGCTTTACTAGAAATATAATGGTCAAAGGTTAAGAAGAGGGAAGACCATCAAACATCAAATTAGATATTTTAACAGAAAAATAGACACAATACTCCCTTTATCTCAAGCATAAAATATTCACTAAGGTACACTCTTTCTACATTATCCTTGCATGATAGTGAATATTTTCTTTCACCTCACTTCATATTAGATATAGATCATTAGGCTCAAAACTTATGTATTTATTATTTTGTTGTTATACTCCTCTTAACATTTATTAGAGTAGCCCAAGTGAAGTTCCTCCTTAACTTCAAACACTTAATGTGTGCATTCTTCTCGTCTCAAGATGGAAGCAAGCAAAAGATTATTGGTTGAGAAAAAGAAAGGTTGCACTTCTAACTATGGCAAAAGTAAATCTTATTATACATCTCCTTTAAAGAGGAAGGTGCAGAGCACAAAGAGTACATAAGGAGAAGTTAGCGTATGGTAGTGAAAAAGCCAATTAGTTTGATTTTAATATAAATTATATTTTTTCACGATTGTTAAGAGTTAGTAACAATAACCGAAAGATACTGGACTCTGCTTGCTCATATCATATGCCCTAATAAGAAGTTTTTTTTATGCTTATGAGTTGTATTTGATGGTCAGTTTAATACAGGAAACAATTCAATATGTAAGAAAATNAAGAGAAAAACAATATGTAATGCATTACTAAGTAATGCATGAGACCTTAAGTAATGCATGCGTAAGTAAGCAGATCCGATTGTTGGTTTCACAAAAAGCTATTATTTTCAAAGACCTCAAGTAATGCATAAGAAGAGTTGAAAAATATTATGACTCAAATGTTTGAGAAAACTTTTTTTATGCTGAAAATCTTTTCTTAAAGAACCGGATGCAAATACTAGACAATCAATTCTTACCATATTAGGTTCAATTTAAGAAAGACCATACATTATAAA
>JXCR01093371.1:495132-532961 GCA_002079205.1 Phalaenopsis hybrid cultivar
TTTTTGATAAATGCTTTTCTGCTCTTAATTTTGATATGGTTAAATCCGAGATTTAGAAGCTGCTGTGCAGAGTTTGAATTTCTTATACAATTTTCTAGATGTCTCCTAATCCGATCTTTAAGACCCTTTCCCCTCCTCAATAGGTTTATGAACCTTTACGTGCAATGGTTATGGGTGCTCCATTAGAGGATGCTCGTCACTTAACTTATCGTTACAAGAAGATCAGTCAGGATGTTGAGGGTCAGGTATGATTTATTTGTCATAAATCCATTCATTTGATGCTACATGGCATGTATGGTAATTAATTGTGCCAGTTAGACTGCTGAAGTTCTAAAGCGGCAACTGAGGTCAAAGGAAGTTGCTTCTAGCGCAGAAAGTGCTGCTAAGCTTCGGAATGCAGAAATGAAGTTATCTGAGCTTAGAAGAGCTTTGTCAGCACTGGGAAGAGAAGCAACAGATGCTATGCAATCAGTTGAAGCTCAACAACAAGAAGTGACTTTTCAGCGGCTTCTTGCAATGGTATTGCTTCTTTGCTGTAGAATGTCAAAGATCAGAGCAATTATTACATTGCTTTCTGCTTTATTTCTTTTCTTAAGGCATACTTATTAGCCCATACGATGGTCTTGTGGAGGAAAATTGCTCGAGATGGAATCTGAGAAAGTGATTTCCCTTTTCCATAGGTTGCCAAGTTTTAATAAACATTATAGATCTAAGTCGATGAGAAATGTTCTTGCAGCTTGATATAACCATATTCAACATTGTCAACAAAATTCATGCGCTAGTTGATAAATTCTAAAAGAATTAACCAAACTGTGTTGTATAAAAAATGAGAATTAACCAAAATGTATAGTGCATTAAATTAAAATTTAACAGCATTTAATAGGTTCATTCATAGGTAAACTGTAATTTCAACAATTTCTATTTATAAAAAAGAAAATATNACAGCTCCGATCCTCATGTAATGTATACTTCCCAGACTTCAGAAAAATCTCAATCCATCAGCAATGGAGATGAACACCTATGTCTCCATCCCTCCATCCCTCAAATTCTAGATGAGAAACACCTCACCCAAGGTCCCACTATACGCTGAGAACTGCCCTATATGGAAGGCATAAGTTCTCAAGATGTTCACCGCAAATGGGTACTACCTAAGGTTCTTGGACGACAACACACCTTGTCCTCCTCAATTGTCTGAGAGCATCACAGATCTGCAGGTTTGCATAATGCCTCAAGGATCTTAATAGACCAAAACCTAACAGCAGCACACTACTCATTAATCTCTACACTGATCCTTCCCTATGTGTTGCATCTCTTTACCACCCTCGAGATCTGGCACGCCATTGCCAAAAAACTTCAACCAACGAATCGCTTGAGACTCATCCAACTAAAAAATGCAATTCATACCCTCTCAATAAACAATCAAACGATGACACGATGCTTGTCCATCACTAAGGCTCTAGTCGATAACATCATGGTTGTTGGTGGAAAATTAGACAGCAAGGATGTCATTCTCTACACACTCAACGGGCTTCCTGCAACCTACCAAGGCTTCAAGATGGCAATTCGTACTGCACCCCATGGACCTGGACGACTCCTACTCTCCTCTATGTAGTGAGGAGATCAACATTGTAAGTGACAATCAAAAACTCGACCACTCCTCTGACCCCCAACTTGCTCTCACAACAACTCATGATCACTCTATCTCCACTGCTCAGCATAGGAGCCGAGCTCAGAATCATCCTCATTCCAGCGGGCTCGAAGCATACCAAAGAGTCTCAGTTACTTGGCAAATCTGTAATAAATTTGGTCACTCTGCAACGACATGTTGGCATCAATCGAATCTTGAGTACATACCAATCAAAAAATATTTGCAAGCCACGACCTCTATGCGGGTCTTGGACTCGGGCGCTAAAGTGCATCTTACCTCGTATCTCAATCACCTACATCTTGCTATACTGACAACTGGTATCGAACAATTCACGGTGGGCACCGGTTAAACTGTTCTAGTAGCACATATGGGTGATGGCATCATCCCGACGCCCCACTGTAAGCTTCTCCTACCTCAAATTTGGTATGTTCCATCTCTCTCACACAATCAATTACCAATCCATAAATTGAGTCATGACAACAAGGTTGTTATTCTTTTTGACCTGAATGGCTTTACCATATTTGATCCCAAGACGAAGCTAACTTTACTCCAGGGAACCAGTTCTGAAGGCTTATATATAATTACCATCACACCTCACGTTCATGCTCTTGCTAGCTCCACAAAGAAGCCCACCCTCTGGCAGAAACGTATGTGGCATCCTCATTCAGATGTTCTTAAGCTTGTCTCCAAGCGTCAACCAAACATAGGCATAGAAATACATACTCCTACATTTAATAATTGCAGTTGCAATAGAAGTTACAGACAACCTTTTATGTTTCCTACTTTATAAATATATGCTCCTTCGAATTTAATATATTTTGGTGTATGGGGTATATGCCCAATCTCATCTACTGAAGGCAATAAATATTATTTGCTTTTTGTCGATAATTTTCACACTTTTGTTGGGTGTTTCATATGATAAGCTAAGTTGAAACTACTCACATATGCATTCAATTCATTAAAATGCTCCATAATCAATTTAAAACCGCTATACCTATACTCCAAATCAGATGGTGGGGGAGAATACAAAGGTATCATAGTCCAAAAAATTCCTAAACCACAATGGCATTTTTCATGAATTATCATGCTCCAACACCCCCGAACAAAATAGGATTGCAGAATGCAAATATAGACATCTCATCAAAACCGCACGCACCCTTCTCCACGATGCCTCTCTCCCATCTACTCTTTAGGTCGGCAACGTCCTTGCAACAGCCTATCTCATCAATAGAAAGCATTTAAAACCACCAAACACAGATCCCCCTACGAACTTCTCTACAATCATCAACCTGCATAGTCCAACCTCAAAGAGTTTGGATGTAGGTGCTATCCATGGCTAAGACCTTATACAACACATAAACTCGCACCTCACTCTCAACCATGTGTAGTTCTTGGATACTCAGCTGATCATAAGGGTTTCAAGTGCTATCAACCCACCACTGAGAATCTCTTCATTTCCCGCCACATCACCTTTCATGAATATGTCTCCCTTACAAATCATTCTCCCCTTTACCTACTTCTCAGCAACAACCATCTCCTACAACAAATCCTTTTCTTTAGGTTACTCCAATCTACAGCAATTCCTAGCTCCACCTGAAACAGGCATCCCTTCTCAAATTGACACCACCAAACCAATCTCCCACCATTCCNGCTTATATATAATTACCATCACACCTCCCGTTCATGCTCTTGCTAGCTCCACAAAGAAACCCACCCTCTGGCAGAAACGTATGTGGCATCCTCATTCAGATGTTCTTAAGCTCGTCTCCAAGCGTCAACCAAACATAGGCATAGAAATACATACTCCTACATTTAATAATTGCAGTTGCAATAGAAATCACAGACAACCTTTTATGTTTCCTACTTTATAAATATATGCTCCTTTGAATTTAATACATTTTGGTGTATGGGGTATATGCCCAATCTCATCTACTGAAGGCAATAAATATTATTTGCTTTTTGTCGATAATTTTCACACTTTTGTTGGGTGTTTCATATGATAAGCTAAGTTGAAACTACTCACATATGTATTCAATTCATTAAAATGCTCCATAATCAATTTAAAACCGTTATACGTATACTCCAAATCAGATGGTGGGGGAGAATACAAAGGTATCATAGTCCAAAAAATTCCTAAACCACAATGGCATTTTTCATGAATTATCATGCTCCAACACCCCCGAACAAAATAGGATTGTAGAATGCAAATATAGACATCTCATCAAAACCGCACGCACCCTTCTCCACAATGCCTCTCTCCCATCTACTCTTTAGGTCGGCAACGTCCTTGCAACAGCCTATATCATCAATAGAAAGCATTTAAAACCACCAAACACAGATCCCCCTACGAACTTCTCTATAATCATCAACCTGCATAGTCCAACCTCAAAGAGTTTGGATGTAGGTGCTATCCATGGCTAAGACCTTATACAACACATAAACTCGCACCTCACTCTCAACCATGTGTATTTCTTGGATACTCAGCTGATCATAAGGGTTTCAAGTGCTATCAACCCACCACGGAGAATCTCTTCATTTCCCACCACATCACCTTTCATGAATATGTCTCCCTTACAAATCATTCTCCCCTTTACCTACTTCTCAGCAGCAACCATCTCCTACAACAAATCCTTTTCTTTAGGTTACTCCAATCTACAACAATTCCTAGCTCCACCTGAAACAGGCATCCCTTCTCAAATTGACACCACCAAACCAATCTCCCACCATTCCAACCCTCCATCCACCTGAGATCATTCAACCTCGCCACATGGTTACCCGAAGCAAGATAAATCACCAGAAACAAGTTACCAAACTAAATCTCCTCCATTAACTCAAGCACCCTCATAATCCTCCATCATATATCCACGCAACAAAGCATGCTCACAGGCGGTCAGAGGGTTGGCCATGAATGAAGAATTCTTTGATCTCCAGGCTCAAGGCACTTGGTTCCTGTTCCACCACTAGTAGACCAACCAATTCATGGATGCAGATGGACGTACTGCACTAAATATAATTCGAATGGGACTGTGACAAGGCACAAAGCTCGCCTCATGGCGCAAGGTTATTATAGCACCCAAATTTCAAAGAACCATATAAAGTTTAATAAATTTGAAAACTAACCAAAATTTTACAACTCCTAGAATTCAACCGAAATAATTTTATTAAATTCTAGGTGAAAAATTGATCAATTTCATATAAAACATCATGCATGAACAATGAACGGATTGAGTGATATAGAATCGAGAAGTTTTAAGTTTTATTAACTTAATTAATCTTTAATTATCCTAATCCTCTCTTAAATCTCCCGTACCATCACTATTCCACACCATCACACGGCTTTTATTCTCTTCATTAGATCGAAAACGGAGTCCTGAGCTTCGATTTTCTCCTTCTGAATCCCTTCTCCTCTCTCTCGTGATCCCCCTCCAAGTTTGTTTCACACACGGCAGAAGCAAGGGAGCCGCGACCTTTGCTACAGTGCAAGGGGCGCGAGCTAGCAGGTAAAACGAGCCACCACCTGGGAGCCATAGAGCAATATTATTTTCAACTTGTCATGGATGTCAACCTAGGGATGACAACTTTAAAGGAATGCAAGTAATATTACCTTAAATAATCTCATCCAAAAGAGTTTGGAATAGTTATCATTGTAGAAGCAAGGCTCTTTCTTTGTCTTTCAGTTTCCCATTGGCTTTCTCCCCTACTTTGAAAATTACAGCTAATTTGATATTTATCCAGTAACCTATGTTCACTTAATTTTTTTAAGAAAGAAAGAAGAGACATAGAACTTCATTGTGATGATTAAAATCACTAACAACTTACTAGAATTTAGCATTAGTTTTTAGCATAAGCAACTTCATTGCACAACTGAAAAAGGAAAGATGAGATAAAGATTGATTATTGAAGAAATGATTAGCACTCACCCTAATTTCATAACAAAAGAGGAACTATGCTTAATCCATTTGTGGGATTTATTAGGCTTGGGTGTGCAATAGATCTATATAGATAGACAGGTTTATGGATCGGTCAAACCAAATAAAATCAAAATTTGAAATTCAAAAAATGTAGTATAAACTTGTGCTAAAAATGATCCAAAAAAAAGCCGATTTATAAAAAGTTCAATTTTGAGCAAACCAAAATTTAGTATTAGACCTAAAATTATTAAAATGATTCTGCTTTAAACTCCGAAATATTAAATATCTTTTTTCTCTTCTCACTATCTCCTCTCTAATTAGCCACAAGATTAAAATAATGGTGGAATACTACACAGTGTTGATAAAGAAAAGACCAAGTTTAAGTGAATTTAATTTTTCAACTCTAATATTATTTAATTTTTTGGTTTATTTAATTTAATAAACATCAAAACCNATACTACACAGTGTTGATAAAGAAAAGACCAAGTTTAAGTGAATTTAACTTTTCAACTCTAATATTATTTAATTTTTTGGTTTATTTAATTTAATGAACATCAAAACCAAACCAAAAATTGAAAATCAAATATTAAAAAACTTAAGACAAAAATTCAAATTTTTATTTTAAAACAAAACTGAATCAACCATGGGGCTATTTGGTTAGAATGAATTTGAGGTGTGAAANAAAAAATTGAAAATCAAATATTAAAAAACTTAAGACAAAAATGCAAATTTTTATTTTAAAACAAAACTGAATCAACCATGGGGCTATTTGGTTAGAATGAATTTGAGGTGTGAAAAAATTAAAATGTAGGGGTTTTCAAAATTCTAGTGTTTGAATGGATGAAAATGAAATGCAATGTAAAATTTTGACAAATTTAGAATTCATTTTGCAATTCAAAACTGATGTATTCAAAATTTGTAAAATTTGAGAAATTTCTAAATACACAGCAAAACTAACCTTGTCATAGCGACCTGTAGCTACCGTTGTCGGCCAACCCGCATTCTTTAGCCATTGTCCCTACTAACCTGTTTTCACCCGCAAGTTGTCGCCACCTGCCTCAACCCTCTGTCATCCATCGCCCATCGTCTGCCCTTAAGCACTCACTAGCCACCACGCCAACAGCCTCATGCCACCTCTACCACTATAAACCATCAANGGCAAAACTAACCTTGTCATAGCGACCTGTAGCTACCGTTGTCGGCCAGCCCGCATTCTTTAGCCATTGCAACTACTAACTTGTTTTCACCCGCAAGTTGTCGCCACCTGCCTCAACCCTCTGTCATCCATCGCCCACCGTCTGCCCTTAAGCACTCACTAGCCACCACGCCAACAGCCTCATGCCACCTCTACCACTATAAACCATCAAATGACGCCCCTTGCCTTCCTGCCTACCAACAGTCACCACCATCTCTGACTCTATTTTACGCTGATTTCATTTTTCTTTAAACCAAACATTAAAAATACAAACTGTAAAGTTTATTTTTCACTCAATTAAACAGCTCCAAAATATTTCAAATATATTATACTTTAATTATAATGCATTCCTTTAACACTGCATTCCTTTTTTAGCAAACCAAATGACCCACAAATGCATTCAATTCAATCATTTTTTTTGGTTTTGACCACATAATGCACTCATATTCTTGACCTTATTTTATTGCCAAAAGCAACAAATTGCATGTGAAAAGCATGAAAAGACTTACAGAAAGAAGCAAAAACTGAGTAAGAAATGTATAATAATGATAACATAAATTTGCTTCACGTGACAAAAAAAAAATGAACTCTTACAATATTTTTATTTCTCATCCATGTAAATAAGAAAGAAATTCAATTTGATGGATTTATTTCATGCCTTACTTGATACATTAGGATTTCTATGGGGGTCAAGCCCTATCCAGATCTCTAAGACGACTGGGTCATTGCTTCTTAGCAGAGCTTGCCTTGATAGTAGTAGGCTTTGCTTTATCAATGCTTCTCAGATGATGATCCCTTTCGGCAAGGGGATATAATGCAAATTAAGTTCATAGTCTTTGGCAACTTTGACTTCTTCGTCAAACTTCCTTACCAGCCATGCATACTTTAAAATAGATTCTAATAAAGAACATTTTTTACTCCACCACAATCCATCTCACCCACGTCATNCATTAAGTTCATAGTCTTTGGCAACTTTGACTTCTTCGTCAAACTTCCTTACCAGTCATGCATACTTTAAAATAGATTCTAATAAAGAACATTTTTTACTCCACCACAATCCATCTCACCCACGTCATCTTCTTCCACCTCAAAACCCAATGTTGATAATGCTTCCAAAATTGGAGAAAACAAAAAACACTACACTTTTACTTGTAACAAACTGTGAAGTGCAGCCCATGAGGCAATGAAAAAAAGTTTTCCTACTTAGAATTATAAGATATAGGTTCAAAGAATGGGAATTCAATAGAAAAAGGGATGGTCAAAACAATGATAAAATGAATTAGAAAGTAGCCCAAAGTTGAAAACACGAGGTCGTCCAAAAAAAGGAGGAAATGGAAAGCCAATCAAAAGAATTGTTGGAGCAGAACAAACAGAGTTTAAAACAANTTTTTCCTACTTAGAATTATAAGATATAAGTTCAAAGAATGGGAATTCAATAGAAAAAGAGATGGTCAAAACAATGATAAAATGAATTAGAAAGTAGCCCAAAGTTGAAAACACGAGGTGGCCCAAAAAAAGGAGGAAATGGAAAGCCAATCAAAAGAATTGTTAGAGCAGAACAAACAGAGTTTAAAACAACCCTAAAGTGGGCATTATATGTTGGCTTACCTAACCGACTAAAGAAGCGCAGTCATAAGGCGAGACTTGAAGAATGATGCTAAAAATTATATGATTGTGATTATTTATTTCTAATTAAGAAAAGGTTAGGTTGTACATATCAGTTTACCTTTAAAACAGAAGAAGAAAGCTTTTCATTACTCGACTAAAAGGATATACCATATAAAGAAGAGAGATATNTACTAAAGAAGCGCAGTCATAAGGCGAGACTTGAAGAATGATGCTAAAAATTTATATGATTGTGATTATTTATTTCTAATTAAGAAAAGGTTAGGTTGTACATATCAGTTCACCTTTAAAACAGAAGAAGAAGGCTTTTCATTACTCGACTAAAAGGATATACCATATAAAGAAGAGAGATATGAAAGATCTTAATCTTTATATGTGATCTATTAAGCACTTAAAAAGATAGAAAAAAATTCCTTCCACATTGGTATGAAATTACATATGATATTTCCATAAAGAAATATTGATAATTTTTAAATCAATTAATAAATTCATTCCATCTAGTAGAAAATCTAATAAATCAAGAGAAACTAAGAAATAAAAGAATTCAGGCACAAATCACAAATTTGAATCACAAATATTATTTTCAAAATATGAGATTTCCATGAAAGACGTCAATAAAATAGATAAACACGTCACACTTTCATCTAATTTCTAATAATGATCTTTTTGAATGAAATTCTAATGAATATTTAGCATGATATCGTGTATTACATATTTAAAAGATTTGAACTTTAAAAAAAAGAGAATGTTAATTTTTTCAAGCAGTAGACCAGCCCTAAAGGGCTCTTTCTCTTTAGAAAGAGAGTTGATAATAGAGATCATTCATCCAAACAAATAGCCCCTCTCAGTCTAATGTCCATTCGGTTTAAAATAATGCAAAAGCGCCTTTCTCTCTAGAAGAGTAGTGCATTACGGTTTGTGAATTGGGAAAGAATAGATGTTCAAATTAGAATCTTGAAGTTTTGAATTTAATCTTTAGAAATATGAAAAAAGTCAAATAAGAGGTGATAAGCTTTTTTCCTATTATGGTGCCGAGCTATTTCGTGGAGCCCTAATTTGACCACCTATTCATGGTGTGGGCAAGCAACCAAAGCTAATTGGCATTGGCCAGATAAAATTATTTCTCTAACAGCTCAAACCTTGAATACAACTACATGGTTTGGTACAAAACTTGGTCCCAACCCTCAAACTCAACCATTCCCTCAAGTTGTTAGGACTCAAAAGGCATCTCCCTTATGTCTGAATGAGTCAAATCTTGTGTTACTGGCTCATCAAAGTAGGAAATGACGGTGGAGACCACACATAGAAATATAAGCTTCTTGGCCAACTGCTAACCTGTCAAGTCACTTGGCAATGGCCTAATGATCTTCAATGTACCATAAACAATCTAGTAAAGAGTTTCCATTGGAGATGGAGTCAGACTTAGCCCCATGAAAATATTCCTTGAAATCTTGTTATCACTTTGAGGTCTTGACAATTCCTTGCAGCTCTTAATAATGGCCTCGAAGCATGTGCCCAAATGACTAAATGCGTTAGTTCAAAGTTGCATGACACTCCAGCCAACCTCATATTAAGTCATCTTTAAACCCATTTCTTGAATTCTTTTCTCAAACATGCAACGAAAATGATAATACATTGGATAAACTGAAGGCAAATAAGGTCGAGCCTCCTAAATGCTCCTTGCTAACAATATAAATAGGGTGTTACCTTATCATTTCCCTAGTGAGTGATAGCAATTACTTTATACTTTACGTGCAACATCCTCTATCGTCGTCAACAAAGGCAAATTTTAGGCCTATCAAGCTTGGGTAACCTTCATGCTTCCTTGGGGATCTCTTCCTCTTGCGTGCACACAGCACCTTATCCTTCATGATTATGGCCTCCTAACCTGCATGCTTCTTCTCCACACAACAATCAACTCTTGTGGCATCCATCTTTGATGTAGCCTCTAACTTCTTCACAACATTCACCTTTGTAGAAGCCTCAACATTTGCAATAGCCTCTTCTACCTTCAGTGCAGCCTCCAATACTGCCCTCTCATAACTTCCCTCTTCATCAACATAGTCAAATCAAACTTTCCCAACCTCGCAGAAGCCAAGCATCCACCATCCACTAAAACACAAATGAGGAGATTGAGTGCTCATTGAGGCACATATGTCATTCTAGTTGAGACGTAAAAAGGGGATAGTGGTGCCTTATTATCATACTCAATCAAAATAATCCACTTATCATTGACGTCACCGAACAAAATAAGCTAGATCAAGCAAAACAACCAACCTCGACTATCTCCTAATTCATGTCATGCAGTGTTTTGGTAGATCTCTTCTTAGCTTGTTCTTAATTGGTTCCCACTTTAGGTCGCTNATCAAATCAAACTTTCCCAACCTCGCAGAAGCCAAGCATCCACCATCCACTAAAGCACAAATGAGAAGATTGAGTGCTCAATGAGGCACATATGTCATTCTAGTTGAGACGTAAAAAGGGGATAGTGGTGCCTTATTATCATACTCAATCAAAATAATCCACTTATCATTGACGTCACCGATCAAAATAAGCTAGATCAAGCAAAACAACCAACCTCGACTATCTCCCAATTCATGTCATGCAGTGTTTTGGTAGATCTCTTCTTAGCTTGTTCTTAATTGGTTCCCACTTTAGGTCGCTNGAACCCATTTCTTGAATTCTTTTCTCAAACATGCAACGAAAATGACAATACATTGGATAAACTGAAGGCAAATAAGGTCGAGCCTCCTAAATGCCCCTTGCTAACAATATAAATAGGGTGTTACCTTATCATTTCCCTAGTGAGTGATAGCAATTACTTTATACTTTACGTGCAACATCCTCTATCGTCGTCAACAAAGGCAAATTTTAGGCCTATCAAGCTTGGGTAACCTTCATGCTTCCTTGGGGATCTCTTCCCCTTGCGTGCACACAGCACCTTATCCTTCATGATTATGGCCTCCTAACCTGCATACTTCTTCTCCACACAACAATCAACTCTTGTGGCATCCATCTTTGATGTAGCCTCTAACTTCTTCACAACATTCACCTTTGTTGAAGCCTCAACATTTGCAATAGCCTCTTCTACCTTCAGTGCAGCCTCCAATACTGCCCTCTCATAACTTCCCTCTTCATCAACATAGTCAAATCAAACTTTCCCAACCTCGCAGAAGCCAAGCATCCACCATCCACTAAAGCACAAATGAGAAGATTGAGTGCTCAATGAGGCACATATGTCATTCTAGTTGAGACGTAAAAAGGGGATAGTGGTGCCTTATTATCATACTCAATCAAAATAATCCACTTATCATTGACGTCACCGATCAAAATAAGCTAGATCAAGCAAAACAACCAACCTCGACTATCTCCCAATTCATGTCATGCAGTGTTTTGGTAGATCTCTTCTTAGCTTGTTCTTAATTGGTTCCCACTTTAGGTCGCTCAAAACAAGCAATCCATGATTGGCAGGCTCTTTGAAAAGGGGAAGGGATAATTGTGGAAGGAATTATAATTTTTTTCTACTACATATGAGTAGTGGACGGAGGTGATTTCATCCAAACCACTTACATAGTTTGTCGTATGTTACATTATTAATCCTCATTTTTTCAATGATCTCCTTGTGTATAGCTATGACCTTTGCCAATGAAATAACTCAACCGGCAGATATTTTTTAAAAGATTACTGATCTTTTGATAGTGAACTGTTCGGATGAAGCCCACATTCCAATCGAGCTCATGTCGATAAATCCACCCAATCACATTCAATTTTTTAATTAATTTTTTTAATTGAAATTAATGGTCGGTTTAATCTGCTTTAATTAATCCATGTTTTGTAATTTGTACACAAAAATTATGCTTAATAGATAATTTTCCAATTTCAAAAACCCTAAACAAAAAAATAGATTCTCTATTTAAATACTTCAAGAAATGAGTAATGGACAAGCATTTCACAATAAAATATCTTACCAAGCTTAAATTGAGCAAGTTTCATGCTATTTTATAGTTAAAAGAATCAAGTAGCTTTTATAACATCTCAAGCCATATTTCAACAACAAACATAATAATTATTATTTATTATGGATTTTTTATTTATAATCTTCTCCTCTCCCTGTCATTTTGCAAAAGCTAAANTCTTAAATTGAGCAAGTTTCATGCTATTTATAGTTAAAAGAATCAAGTAGCTTTTATAACATCTCAAGCCATATTTCAACAACAAACTTAATAATTATTATTTATTATGGATTTTTTATTTATAATCTTCTCCTCTCCCTGTCATTTTGCAAAAGCTAAAGCACCAGCTCTACGCTTGAATGAGCACTAGCTTAAAATCAAAAGTGAATCCAAAAGGAGAAAAATATAAATTACATACATCACAATTAAACCTATTCTTTAATATAAATAAAACAATCGCGATTGGTAACATATGTAAAAACAAATACTCACTATTTTTTAAATCCTTAGAACTTTAGGAGTTGTCTGATAACATATGCAATTTAAGCTAGTAGAATTTAGTAAATCCTGTAATTTCAGATTTAGTAAAGCTTGGAAGAGTAAAATCCCAAAAAATCTTTGGTAAAAGATTTAGTAAATCCAATTAAATCTTGCAAAACTGATTGACAACATCTACCACGATTTATAAATCTTTTATGTTTTACAATAAAAAATTATAATTAAACTTAAGTTATTTTATTACTTTGAAAAAAAGTAATAATTAAATTTATTTAAATNGAATAAAAAATTATAATTAAACTTAAATTATTTTATTACTTTGAAAAAAAGTAATAATTAAATTTATTTAAATTTTATTTAAACTTTATTTCTAATAATGCAAATTAATAATTAATTATTCACTAAATTAATTAATTACTAATAAAAATTTTATTAAACTAACTATTTATTAAGCCATAGTTTAAAATTTATATATTAATATTAAGTAGTAATTATTTATATTAATTAATAATGACTTATAACTTTATTCCATAAATAAAAATTTAATAGATACTTTATCTTTATTAATTAACTATTAAATAATTATTTATAATTTATCTATTTATAATTAATTTGATAATATATTAAATAGTTATCACTTATTAACCAATTAAATTAATAAAATTAACTTAGTAAAATTAAATTGATATCACAAATCTATCTACCCCTTTCCTCTCTCGTCGAAACCCTTGCCTGCAACATTCCCCCTCCCGGTCCTTTCTCTTTCTTTCAAAACCCTTCCCTTTGTCCCTACCCCTCTCTTGGTTGATTGAACCCTTGCGATAGAGTAGTGATTAGAATTAGCTGGGAAGGTGACGAGGGGATCGAGGCATACAAAGACCAACAAAACTCCCAACTTTCTCCTCCTTCCGCTTCGCTCCACTCCTACCTGAACTTTAGGAGTTGTCTGATAACTTTATTTATTAAATCCACCGAACGAAAAAAATTAGTGAATATGGGATTTACGGCCGAAATTCATGAAATTCAAATTTATCAAATTTGAGGCTTTAGTTTTATTTGTTCAAACTGACCTTCTGGCAAAACTTAGCATAAATCCAGGTTAAAACCTGTCTAATTCCTCTGCCAGACAGCCCCTTACCATTTAAGGAATGGAAGATTTATATGCATACCACTCAATTCCTATGTTTTTACATATCTAACACCTAAACTTCAGTTTTGATATACATGCCACCTTACCCATCAATGAAAAGTTATATTTCACTTTTTAGAGGTTAAAATGGTATTATTTTTTATTTCATATGAAAAATTTTGAGTGGTATAAATATAAAAAAGTAATGTTTAGGTGTTAGATATGTAAATACGTATGATATATGTGTTATAATAATCTAAACAGCAACATTTGAAGTTGTGATCTATCCTACTTCAGTTAAGCACAGCATCCTTTTGATCAAATTTAGCAACAAAAATAATAATAATAATAACAATCCAACTGCTAGGAATAGTTCTACCATTATGGAATCACTGATAAAATCAAAGTACCTGCTGCTGCTTCGCCACTTGCTCCCTCAGCTTGCTTGCCTGCTTCCGGATAGCCTCCATAAGAACTGTGAGTGTGTGCGCGCGCGCGTCTGGAAAGCTTAATACAGAAAAGTGCAGATACTAGAATCCGAATCCAGTCAAATCCAAAGCTATTTGGGGGTCAACTAAACTAAACCCTAGAGCTAGGTTTATTCTCCTCGTGATTACTGGCGGGCAAATAACTTGAAGGAGCGGGGATTTGAAACCGTCGTCGAGGTGGGGAGAACTGAAGGGATGATGAATACGAGCAGCGTGCGAGAGCAAGGAAGAGCCGTCCAGCGCACATGCGGGCGTCGGCAGCACGCCATTACGCACGTGCTGATGTTATTTCGGAAAATGAACGGCGGTGGGGCTATTATGTAACCTAATAAATGCACATTAAAAGGAAATTTTCCGCAAAGGAAATGGTTTTAAGGATACAGAAAATGACAGTTTTGACTGCTGGCCGCATGGGTTACGATGATCAAAAGAACAGAAAATTTCGTTAGGAATATCTCATGAATTTCCAAAACTTCTTAATTTATTTGGAAAAGAGTACAATATCAAAGGGGTAATTATTAGGGCTGTCAAAACAGCTTGTTGTTCCTGAATAGTTCGTGTTCGGCTTGTTAAGATGCTCGTGTTCAGCTCGTTTGCTAAATGAGCCGAACACGAACAAAGATTTATTCGTTCGTGTTTGACTTGTTTTGGCTCGAATACTAATCATCAATATATATATATATAGATTGATGATTAGTATTTAAAAAAAAAATTAATTGACTACAAGGCTACAAAGAGTTATAATCAATTAAAAGTATTAATTAAGAAAATAGAATAACAATTATTAAATTAGATTTAAGTGATGTTTTAATATAAATAATAATTTTTAAATATTCTTTGTCAAAAAGACTCTTTGTTCGTGAACAGCTCTTGTTCGGCTTGTTAAGCAAATGAGTCCAGCACGAACAGACTTTTTGAACTCAAAATATAAATGAGGCAAACACTAGCTGAGTCTAGGCTCGCTCGTGTTCGGCTCATTTACACCGCTTGCAATTACATATTATTAAATTCAGAAACATATTTTGATTCACTCTCAAGGTATAGAACATAAGACGGACAAGAGAAACACTATGTGGAAAAAAGGGCACAGTAGAGGTATCTAGCGTAAAATTTTATGTTTGTCCCTATTTTAATAAGGACGTTACAAGTTATCGTGGCATATTTTAATATTTATTACCGACTATAGCACATTTTCATAGTTATAACCGCTATTAGCAATATTTCATATCATAACTACTTAAAAAAGGGCATCTGATGACCTAGTGATCTTATCGTTCGATCAGTTTAAAGCTTTTAATTGGTCGCCATACATTCTATCAACCCATAGTTTGTTGGTCAGCCCTCTTTAGAAAATTCCGATTAAAGACCCTTTTGTCGTTAGGGTAAACTTAGGGCGTCGGGCATTGGATGTACCATCATAATTTGATGGGCAGCTCTCATTGGATAAAAAGCCTTCTCAGAGGATTAGAAAGGCGTACCGTGAGATGCGCTTTGGTCTTCTTGTTGAAAAGTTTCAAAATCCGCTAAGAGAGTTGATCATGAACGACTATCCATCGGATTGGGTTCCTTCTATTTTTTCGTTTTACTGGTTCTGACTGAAGGAAACGACACTTGGTTTTTTCGTCTTTTGAATTCAAACATAAAATTTTACATTAATAAAATTTGTAAGAAATAAGATCGGAATTCATAAAAAAAATCGAATTAAAATATAACAAAATCATTTTAAAATATAAAATAAAACGTAAATCAAATTCAAATTCATTGAAAACAATACTCTATCAAAGCAATCAAAATTTTTTTCAAATCATATAAACACATAACCAATTCAATAACAAAAGTACGTAAATATGTTTAATACAAAATCCAACATAAAATCCTATTCAATTCAAACTTAGTTCATGCTTTATTCAATCATAGAACCAAATTCAAATTTTATAAAATCTATAAGCTAAATTTCTCAATTAGTTCAATCATGAAATAATATACAGCTTATTCATTAAATTTTGAAATTAAAATTAATCAAACTTAACAATTTAATCCTTTTCAAACCCATTATAAAATTATATATCAATTCAACCAATAATGTGCATTTAATCGCACCAAAACAACCAAAAGTCCTCAATAACTACTTTAACTCCAATCCCAAGTATGTTATAAATCAGTCCATGAATAAATGTAACTCGGATAAAATCCAACTCTAATCTCTTAAATTGAACTTCGAACCTATTACAATCCAAGCCTAAATCCAAATTAAATCCAACCATCTAAACCACCATTATATTTTGCTTAATTCCAAATAGTCCTTCATAGATTTTGCTTCTAATTTTTCACTAATACAACTCCAAATTCATCAACCTAAATAATCATTTAATCAACTCAAAGCTTTTAACCAAATAACTCAAATTAGTAAACAATCCAACCATCGCAATTTGCTCCAAAATATCCCATAAACCGAACACATTTTTTGCTTAAAATCAACCCCAAACTTTCATAATTTTTGCTACATAATAGGCCTTCAAATCCAAATCCTAACTTGCACAATTTTGGTAGTCAAATAACTCTCAGATAGCCACAAATTAAGTCAAAATCCAATACCTAAAATCCACTCAAAATTTAAAATCAATCAGACGTGATTCTTGCACAAAACTTGAAAACAAATATCCATTAAACCGATTTAATTATTAGTTAATTGAAGTCATACATTGCCTAAGCCTTAACTTAATTATTTCACTACCCAAGTTCAAAAAATCTACCCTTAGATAAGCTAAGAAAGACCCAATCTCAAACATAGTTTCACTACCATAACCACCTAACAACAAACACTCCTCTCCACAGCTAACTTGTGCACTTTTCAAACCATAATTGGACACCTTGTAACTACATATGACACACTCAACACTTTTTCTAGCTCACTGCAAACTCACTGGTCCGGTTAGCACCAATTTATAAGTGCTAATGATTGGAACAAAGGGCCCCCTAACTGACATAGCTAGCCTATCAAGACCCCTCCCAGCCCCCATATTTTGGCTTACATAGAATTCTAAAATTCAAACCCCAATTTGCTTACTGTTATTTCATTGATNTCTTGTAACTACATATGACACACTCAACACTTTTTCTAGCTCACTGCAAACTCACTAGTCCGGTTAGCACTAATTTATAAGTGCTAATGATTGGAACAAAGGGCCCCCTAACTGACATAGCTAGCCTATCAATACCCCTCACAGCCCCCATATTTTGGCTTACATAGAATTCTAAAATTCAAACCCCAATTTGCTTACTGTTATTTCATTGATTCCCTCCATTTCTCACAACCTTCTTCTTCTTCTCCCAAATAACTTCAAATTTCAATTTCTTTTTTCCCGTTTATTATCTACAAATTTGTAGGATTGTATTAGATCCAACTAGGACGAACCCCATGTAACTTCTCCACTATTTTATTTTCTAAATTGAAGCTCTCAAAGGCTTCACTAGAATTTCAAAACAATTTCACTATCATTTGTCCATTTCTTCAAGCTTCCTTTACCAATGTTTGATCGAGGTCATTCCCTCACTTGGAGAAGAACTACATCTGAGC
Source organism: Phalaenopsis hybrid cultivar (assembly GCA_002079205.1). Lineage (NCBI taxonomy): Eukaryota > Viridiplantae > Streptophyta > Magnoliopsida > Asparagales > Orchidaceae > Phalaenopsis > Phalaenopsis hybrid cultivar. The sequence continues at coordinate 513,158 of JXCR01093371.1, forward strand.
ATTCAAATCTGGTTGTTCAACTTAGGTGGCATTTCGTGGAACAAAGGTTTTCAATCCAAAGAAAAAATACATTTGAAACACATTTACAATATCAGGTGTGCCGTGAACTTATAATTGATGAATCTCCTCGCGTCAAAATCTCCTGTAGGCTTTCCTCTTTTTACTCGTGGAGCCANCAACAATACATTTGAAACACATTTACAATATCATGTGTGCCATGAACTTATAATTGATGAATCTCCTCGCGTCAAAATCTCCTGTAGGCTTTCCTCTTTTTACTCGTGGAGCCATTGGAATTTATATGAAAATCCAAATAAAATCTAAATAAATTACAAAATCAAAAATCTAACTATGCAAGTAAGATTATTTGGTAAGAAACTTTTCACCATGGGTTTTCTTTAAGCTTCTTCATCAAAAATCCCAAATTTCGGATCTCCCATAATTTAGGACAAATCCATAGTGAAAATAAAAAATTTCTAGGTTAAAGTGAACATCTTACCAAGAGAAGATGAAATTTAAGATTTTTGGTGTTTGAAATCTTCTCAAATGCGCACAATGTGTAGTCCTAGGTCACAGTTTAGAGGTAGGAGATGACCCAAGTAGTAAAAATGGTGTTTTACTGTGCAATTTCACGGGTTTTAAGTAAACTGGGTGTTTTCGAGAATTTGGTGTCTCATGTGCCAACCCCTAGTTTTCCATATTTCATTTTATGAGAAAATCTGCTGCGTACCATTTTACGTCAACTTGTAATTAACTCAGATAAACACTTATACTCAAAATTAAACAGTTTTCTAACTCAAAACTTTCACAAACAACACAAAACTCACTTTTATATATAAAATTTGCACTATTATACACTAAAAGTTTTCAAGACAACAAAATCTAATTCAGTGTCCAAAGCAAACCAAACATCCTAACATTGAAATCTAAACATCGAAATACTCAACAACAAACATAAAAGAGTTGAACAATGAAAGTAAATGCAATCCAGCATAACACAATAACATAAGTAAGCAGTATTAATTAAGTGTTCCGTGCATAAAGTAAGTTCAAACATCTTCTTTGCTCTCGTCCTCCTAGATATCTCCCATGGATTGGTAGTGCACGTACAAGTTATAGAATGGTCAATAAGGAAATTCACCTGTTGAATCTTCCTCGATCCAAGCATGTTTCTTGAACATATGTACTAAACCATCTTCAATACGTTCAGTATGCTCAAAATATTCCTTCAGTCTCCAATCCAGATGATCCAACATTACAAAAATATTCTCAATTGCATGCATAAGGTTATGTACCTCTTTCTCTATCTTCTTGATCCTTTTTAAAAGTGTGTTCGAATTGAAGTAAGGATAAATAGGTGATGAATTTTGGGATGCTTGATCAATCAATAAGGCTGAATAGGTGATATCTCCCATCGTCGTCACCGCCACCCACCTTTTCTTTTTATTTTGAGTTGTATTTTGTATTGTGAGTGAAGGAAGAGATTCAAAGGAACTTCAAGACATTTTGTGGAGAGGAAGTTTTAAATAAGTTTTTATCTTTATGACTACATTTGGTTTTAATTTAGACTTCTTGTTTGTGTGTGTGATTTCTACTTTCAAACTCAAGTGTGGTTCTGTTTTCTCCATGGATTATGAGTAGTTTTTTTAATCTTTTTTCTTAAAATGATAAGTGATTAAGTATTGGAAGAAAGTTGTCTGAAGTATTAGACTTTCATTTTGGAAGAAGTTGTGATGATTTTAAACCTTGTACTTCATTTACTTCTTGATTTGGAAAATTATGATGTTAATACCTATTGTGAGAACATGTAAGATCCGAGATGATATTGTCTCAGTCAAGAAATGGTAAGAACCACATTTGATTTCATGGATGAGATTATAGTTCATGGGGTTGAGTGCAAATAAATAAAGAAATGAACTTTGAAGGGTGTAGAATTAGAGGACTTTAGAGTGACAGGCTAAAGCCCCCAATTTGATTTTATAGTTTTAAGTTTTGATACGAGATGTTAGCCCTCAGGTGGAGGGAGAAGAGGGAACTCTAGAGTGAGAGCTAGTATCTTCCCTCCCTAACCCGTTTTCAAGACTATTAAAACTATATATTAGTCAATGTTCTTTATAGCATCTATAGTAAGGGTAAAAAATATTATTACTCCTCTTTGGCACTACACAATTAGAATACTTTCACAACAGAATTTCTATATTTATTACTGATTCATGATAAGGAAAAAAAATTATTTATATTGCCTTCATCTTACAAATATCTAGTTAAGTTAGTTAGTTGCTTACTTTATTCTCAATTATCAAAAATTATAAAAAGAATTGAACTTTCATTCCTATTTTAGTATCTAAAGTTTAAGTAAGAATATTTTTCTAAGTAGAATTTTATTATCTAATTTCTTCTATTTTATAAAATGCATATTGTATTTTCCCCGTGGGTTCAATATTTAGGGCTTAATCAAAAAGTCATATATTACTTGATAACGATATGTATATTTGTGTAGTATCCCATATTTAAATAATATATCTGTATTCTTATTTTCTTTGAAGTCGAGATCTTACCTAGCTTTTGCTCGGGATCAAGTTTTTGTCATTGTTGCAAAGTAAGAATTATAACTAAGGAAATTAAGAATATAATCACATACATCGCATTAGCATCTATATAGAGAATCAGGATTAATAGTCAACAAGAAAGTATTATGGTTGGATCCTAAACTCTTAAGGAAGAAAGACAAGACCTCAACAAAAGTGTGGTCAACATATTGTAGGCTAGAATTTTTCTTAAGTCTTTAAAATAACAACTTTTCTATGTGATCAATACTCTGAAGTCAAAAATCTGATACTACATGAACGATACGTACACTTGCGTAAATTATCTAACGTTTAGTGCTAAATTATGGAAAAACTCAAGTTATAAAATTTATAATACATATTTTAGATTTAAAATATTTCATCCAAAAATACTAGGTATCGGAATAGTTGGTCAGTGCTCATGTGTTGACCTCACTTTTGGTTGAGGTCTAGTTTTCCTCTTTAGTAACCTAGGGTATAGCAATAGGTCTTTCATATTGACTATTCTTAGAAAACTAAAAAAGGAACCCTCACCATTAGAAATTTCAAACTCCGCTTTACTTAACTTGAAGTTCCCCATAGTGGTCCTAACCTCTTACACTTAGTATGTGGGGTCATTATGGGGGGGCTCAAGGAGAGCTTCCACAAGACTGCTTGCCCTTAGGGTTGACTCTAGGTGTTGGTCTAGAGCTAAGGCACTCACTACAATCACCTCACTCACAATCACTCAATACCCTAAACCCAAAATTCCTTAACTTTGATCCCTTAATCCTTTGGGAGACTCATGTAGATGGTCCCCTAAACCCTCTGACCCTAGGCTAGGGTTTAGCGAAGACCAGTACATAGATGACCCAAATGGGGTTTCCATTGGTCCATAGCTCATTTATGGTCGTTGGCACCCCAATTCTACCAAAAATACCTAACTTGGTCTTTTTGCCCCAAAATTCCCCAAATTACCTAAGTACTCTTGAAACCTTGAATTTGGCAAAAATTCCCAAATTTACCCAAAATACCCAATTTTTTTCAAAAATTATTTTAAACATTTCGAAAACATCCAAATTACCCAAAATCACAAAAAAATTGCCAAATTACCAAAATGCCCCTCCTTAGCCCAAAATTTCAAAAATTCCAAAAAATCCCAAAAATTCCCAAAACCTTTTAAATTTTCTAAATTTCATTTTTCTCTACTACCATATGACCCAATTTGACCAATTTGACAAAAACCCCTAAATTGCTTTTGTAGGCCCAATTTTCCCCAAATTTACCTTAAATGTCCATCCATTTAGGCCCAATTCTCCCCAATTTCAATTCTAAACTCAAATTTACCTTCCATATGAACAATCTAAACCAAATCCATGCTCAATTGGCCCATGCTTTGAGCCCAATTTTGATCTAGGTCAAACCCCCAATTTTGGTCATATGACTTCATCTCACCAAATTGAACCTATAGCCTACTCAATTTGTTACAATTTGTGTTGGAAAATCCTACAAATCAAAATTGACCTTTAATTGGCCTTGGTAAAACCTCAATTTTATTTAATTTCAACCTAAATCCAAAAATCCCCAAATTTGCCCCAAATTGGCTATATCCCCAAGTTCCACCAAATTGAATGTCTTTTCCCCAAGATTGGCACTCAATTCATGTTGAAAACTCTTCATAACATTCCTACTGACCATTCTCAACAATCAATTTAGACTTAGCCCAAGCCTAGCCCAATCTAGACCTAAGTTTAGCCCAACATGCCCAAATTTACCAAAATCCCAAAATCCTTCAAAATTGGGCCCCCAATTGAACTCAAAATAATTTCAAGTCTTCACCAAAAATCTTCATGAAAATCATCAACACAATGTTGATCAATTAATTTGGCTCAAGGTCATGGCTAGCCTAGCCCAAACCCAAGCTTTGACCAAATTGACCTACATGGACCCCTTCACCAAAAATTGACATAGCCATGTCAAATTGGCCAACCAAAGATCACCACAGCCACTAAGCCCTTCCATTGAACCAGGCCAAACCTTAAAAAACCCACCAAACCAAGCTATGGACCAATGGGTCCATAAATTAAGGGATTTATGCCCATATTTGGGTCTTAAGCCAAAATCCTCACCATTATGACTAACCCTTGGCGGNGCTAAGGCACTCGCTACAATCACCCAACTCACAATCACTCAATACCCTAAACCCAAAATTCCTTAACTTTGATCCCTTAAACCTTTGGGAGACTCATGTAGATGGTCCCCTAAACCCTCTGACCCTAGGCTAAGGTTTAGCAAAGACCAGTACATAGATGACCCAAATGGGGTTTCCATTGGTCCATAGCTCATTTATGATCGTTGGCACCCCAATTCTACCAAAAATACCCAACTTGGTCTTTTTGCCCCAAAATTCCCCAAATTACCTAAGTACCCTTGAAACTTTGAATTTGGCAAAAATTCCCAAATTTACCCAAAATACCCAATTTTTTTCAAAAATCATTTCAAACCTTTCGAAAACATCTAAATTACCCAAAATCACAAAAAAATTGCCAAATTATCAAAATGCCCCTCCTTAGCCCAAAATTTCAAAAATTCCAAAAAATCCAAAAAATTCTCAAAACCTTTTGAACATTCTCAATTTCATTTTTCTCAACTACCATATGACACAATTTGACCAATTTGACCATTTTGACAAAAACCTCTAAATTGCTTTTGAAGGCCCAATTTTCCCCAAATTTATCTTAAATGTCCATCAATTTAGGCCAAATTCTCCCCAATTTCAATTCTAAACTCAAATTCACCTTCCATATGAACAATCTAAACCAAATCCATGCTCAATTGGCCCATGCTTTGAGCCCAATTTTGATCTAGGTCAAACCCCCAATTTTGGCCATATGACTTGATCTCACCAAATTGAACCTATAGCCTACTCAATTTGTTACAATTTATGTTGAAAAATCTTCATAACAATCCTACAAATGAAAATTGACCTTTAAGTGGCCTTGGTAAAGCCTCAATTTCATTTAATGTCAACTTAAATCCAAAAATCCCCAAATTTGCCCCAAATTGGCTGTATCCTCAAGTTCCACCAAATTGAATGTCTTAGCCCCAAGATTGGCACTCAATTCATGTTGAAAACTCTTCATAACATTCCTATTGACCATTCTCAACAATCAATTTGGACTTAGCGCAAGCCTAGCCCAATCTAGACCCAAGTCTAGCCCAACATGCCCAAATTTACCAAAATCACAAAATCCTTCAAAATTGGGCCCCCAATTGAACTCAAAATAATTTCAAGTCTTCACCAAAAATCTTCATGAAAATCATCAACACAGTGTTGATCAATTAATTTGGCTCAAGATCAAGGCTAGTCTAACCCAAACCCAAGCTTTGGCTAAATTGACCTACATGGACCCCTTCACCAAAAATTGACATAGCCATGTCAAATTGGCCAACCAAAGATCACCACAGCCACTAAGCCCTTCCATTGAACCAGGCTAAACCTTAAAAAACCCACCAAACCAAGCTATGGACCATTGGGTCCCTAAATTAAGGGATTTATGCCCATATTTGGGTCTTAAGCCAAAATCCTCACCATTATGACTAACCCTTGGCGGTAAGTGATAATTGAACCTCCCCCTTGCTGACTTGACCTCTTGGCCATCTCCCCTATCCTTGTTGGCCAGCATAATGGCCGAAAAATACCAAAACCATGAGCCACCTCCCCTAAATCCAAACCCAATTCAAACTTAGAGGCCACCTCATCTCATTTGAAATTTAAAGCCTCTCTGCCCTCCACCTAAGAAAACTTTTTCATCCCCCAATTGGCCATGACAGCCACCCTAAGCCAATTTTATAAAAGCTCACTTCCATGGCCAAGGGAAGAGGTGCTGAAATTTCTCAAAGAGAGACCTCCAAATTGATCCCACAGCCTCTTTGAGTCCTCTTCAGCTCANATCAAACTTAAAGGCCACCTCATCTCATTTAAAATTTAAAGCCTCTCTTCCCTCCACCTAAGAAAACTTTTTCATCCCCCAATTCACCATGACAGCCACCCTAAGTCCATTTTATAAACCTCCATGTCCAAGGGGAGAGGTGCTGAAATTTCTCAAAGAGAGACCTCCAAATTGATCCCACAGCCTCTTTGAGTCCTCCTCAGCTCAAGCCAACCATTTCCCCCCATTGATCCCCACTGTGGAAGCTCAATTTGGAGCTAAAACTTTTGCCACACCAGGACAGAACTCCCCATAGCTCCACATTCCATCAAAATCCAATTAAACTCACCCACACCATCACCACAGTGAAAGAAGAAGAAGCCCCATCAAATCCCCCTCATACAGANCCCCCCATTGATCCCCACTGTGGAAGCTCAATTTGGAGCTAAAACTTTTGCCACACCAGGACAGAACTCCCCATAGCTCCACATTCCATCAAACTTTAATTAAACTCACCTACACCATCACCACAGTGAAAGAAGAAGAAGCCCCATCAAATCCCCCTCATACAGAGCCCCTAGCATAGCTCTAAACCAACACCTGAAATTGAGCTTGGTCGAAGTCATACCTAGACCTTTCACCATAGCAAGAGGCTCAATACCTAGCCTCCTTGGACCTCCAAGAACATGTCGAGCACCTCTGATTGAAGATTCCCTTCTCAGAGCAAAGGTGTTGAACTCCCCTATTCCCGAGCCTATTTTGATTCTCCATTTGATTAGGCTTAGTTTAATGACATGTTTATCATATGGATGTGTTCTTCTCACTTAGACGAGTCCATAGGATCAAACCCCATGAGATTTGGTTGAGTCTAGAGAGAGATCTTAAGGTTTTACTGTGAACGGTTCTCGGGTTAGCCTATTTGGGACGATGATGGAGAGCCATCCGATCGTACATTTATCACGAGATCTACATGAAACGCGAGCTGAGTCAGCGCTGAGGTGGGTGGCGGCACCGAACGAGAGGATGCTGCTTGGAGCTTCAGAGCCGTTGTAGGTTGATGCGGCACCACGCATTTAAATAGATAAATAGGGTATTTTCTGATTTAAATAAATAGCCCTAACTTCAAAAATTCGTATCTTGGCGTAGAAAAATCACAAAAATAAAATAAAAATATCATTTTGCTCAATGAACAGAGGAGAATAATGTGGAAATGATTTGAAGTTAATATTGATTCACATTTTATTTTTAATTGATTAAATACTATTTTGAGTCTTTTAACTCTCCATGGATGTAGACATTTCACCATGGCTTGATATTTTGGCATGTTGTTCCCTCTATCATGGGGGACATTCTCCGATTTTTTCAAAATCAGAGGAGTTCTCTGGACATAGATCCATATTTTTTAAGTTTATGTCTATTATTTGCATAAATTAGTATGTTGCTTAGAAAATTCCAAGAAAATTTTGAAAGATTTACCATGACCAGAGAACCCTTTGGGACATGTTTCATGAGCCAAGTCATTAAAAATGTACTTAATTTTCACAAACCCTAAAACACAAAGAAAATAAATTTTGGAAAACATAAACATCTAAATGACATGATTTTAACTCTTTACTGTAATTTGAAGTTCAGAGAACTCCCTATAAAAATTTCAAAATATTTAGAGCTCATTTGATAACTCAAATTGTTTTTTTATGTTAAGTGTCATTTTTAACACTAAAATGGTTTTTAATATTCAAAATAAAACTCAAAAAATTATATAAATTGGTTTTTGGAGTTCTCTATGACCAGAGGAATTTTTAAAGATAAAATGGTAATTAAAATAAAAACTTTATTTTTAGCTTATTTTTAATATTTAAATAATTAAAAAATGATAAAAATCACAAAAATAACAAAATTCATGGAAATATTCTAAATTATTTTCTAAGCACTTTAGAACAATTAGAATATTTTTCCTAATTCTCTAAGTAAAGATATTGAATTTTGAAGCTTAAACTAATTTTTTAAACTCTAAAAATGGATTTTCACTAAAATAATTATAACAATTCAAAAAAAAAAATAAAAAATATGTCAAATTTGTTTCTTTGGGTTTCTTAACCTTCGAGAGATTTAATAAAGATGTGAAACTTAATTTTCTAAATTTAAAATATTTAATAAATAATAAATTCTTTATAAATTAAAATAATTTTAATGACTCAAATAAAACTAAAAAAATTATGAAATTTGGTCCAAGTGTTTCTTTAGTCTAAGTATACCTCCAGTAAAAATTTCAAAAGATTAAGCTTTGCCTTGGCTAAGTTATTAATTTTTCTTTAAAAAATCTTATTTTTACATAAAAATAAATATTTAAATTAAATTTAAATTTGAAAAATCACATTCTGTCATCTGATATCTTAATTGACCCATGAGTGAGGTGGGATAAAAATTTCAAAGTCATTTGAATTAAATTTGATAAATTATGAAGTGATTGAGCCTTAGGGGCAAAAGCGTAATTTTGGAAATTTGGCCTTAATTAACATTTAGGCTTAATTTAAGAAAGGGAAATGGGTAACCTTTGATTCTAATCAAGATTTTTGGATGATTTAAATACAAGAAATTAATTGGTTGAAACCAATCTCACTTTTATTAATTAAAGGATAAATTTGTAATTTCCTTAAATTATCAAACTTTGGGAGTCTATCAAATTAAGTGATCCTAGACTTAGGGGTATGGTTTTGGGTGTTAATAACTCACCAATTTAATACCCCTATTTAATGATTCAAATGACTTTTAAAATTTTTTTGACAATGAATCATCATCACCGAAAATTCAACCTTTTTAAAAAAAAATAACTAAGACATCTACCAAAGTCTAAAGGGCTTAGTAGTGACCTAAGCTAAATCAAATTTGGTTAAATGAGGATTAGAAAAGTGAACATNTGACAATGAATCATCATCACCGAAAATTCAACCTTTTTAAAAAAAAATAACTAAGACATCTACCAAAGTCTAAAGGGCTTAGTAGTGACCTAAGCTAAATCAAATTTGGTTAAATGAGGATTAGAAAAGTGAACATAATTAAAAATTGAACATCTTTAAAAACACTATAGTAGTAGTTAAAAAGTTGGCTAAGTGACTTGATGACATTAACTTGTCCCTTTAAGGGTCTTCACCTACATAATTCTCAAATTAAATTATAAGTGATAATTACCCTACTCTTAGGGATAATTGAAAAATCAATGTTTGCTGAGCATTAAAGGTATTTACAACATGAGTTATTAAGTAACATAATAAGTTTAAATGGGCTCGAGACTTTTCACCAGGCAGTGAGAGGGAAGCATGGACCTGCTTCTTTCTCCAGAGCTGTTGGATACCTCGGAGGTCTACTAAACTTAATATGTTTTCCATCCTTAACCAAGTCAATAGGGACCCGCCAAGATATGACCAAGGGTTGGGTAGATCACTAAAATCTTACTTTTCTGCTTTATGTAAAGTGCTCTCATATGCATTTTGAGTTTCAGGTGGTGGAACGAGAAGACTCGCTGATACAGCTAAAATATATAGTGGTTTTAGACACATTTTAATATCTATTTTTGAGATATTGTGCTTTAATGGAAGGTATTTTTGTGTTTTTTCTTGCAGATACAAGTAAAAATGGTGAAAAATGCTTAAAGGAGTGAAAAAGGATCAAATTTGGAGAAAAAAGGTGAAAAATGTGCAAAAGAGTTTTGGCGCCTAAGGGCCAGTTAAATAGAGAAGGCTACGCCTAAGCGCCAGAGGCCCGGTGCTTAAGTTCCAGTGACAGTTATTGGACAAGTAAATTCGATTCTGTAAATTTTGAAGAGGTTTTTGAGGCACCCATTGGCTTAATAGGTGGTTATAACCACCATGAACGAAAATTATCATGAAAGGGTGCATCTCTTGGGGAAATACATTGAATCTAGACATATTTTGAAGAGAAACCAAGGCACCTTTTAGAATATTATAAAAGAAAGAAAAGAGGACTTAGAAAAGAGTTATGAAAGTATTGGAAAGTTTTGAAAATTCTCATTTTGACAATGATTTCTTCTTTTAAACTAAAGTGTGGTTTTGTTTTCTCCATGGATTCTGAGTGACTATGATTTCTTCTTTTAAACTAAAGTGTGGTTTTGTTTTCTCCATGGATTTTGAGTAGTTTTCATGAGACTTTTTGTTGGTTTGACAATGATTTCTTCTTTTAAACTAAAGTGTGGTTTTATTTTCTCCATGGATTTTGATAGCTTTATTTATCATCGAAGTAATTAAGTTTTGGATGGAAGTTGTGGAGAGTATTGATCTTTAATGTTGGAAGTTGTGATGACTTTTAAACTAAAGTGTGGTTTTTTTTCTCCATGGATTCTGAGTAGTTTTCTTTATCTTTCTTCTTAAAATGATAAGTAATTCGTTTTCTCCATGGATTCTAAGTAGTTTTCTTTATCTTTCTTCTTAAAATGATAAGTAATTAAATTTTCTCCATGGATTATGAGTAGTTTTCTTTATCTTTCTTCTTAAAATGATAAGTAATTATTTGATGGAAGTTGTGGAGAGTATTGATCTTTAATGTTGGAAAAAGTTGTGAAAATTTAAATATGGATGGAAGTTGTGGAGAGTATTGATCTTTAATGTTGGAAGAAGTTTTGATGATTTAAATCCATGAACAATGGAGGTTGTGGAGAGTATTGATCTTTAATGTTAGAAGAAGTTGTGATGATTTAAATTTATGCACTTTTTGTGAGACTTCTTATTGGTTTGACAATGATTTCTACTTTTAAACTAAAGTGTGGTTTTGTTTTCTCCATGGATTTTGATTTGACAATGATTTCTACTTTTAAACTAAAGTGTGGTTTTGTTTTCTCCATGGATTCTGAGTGACTATGATTTCTTCTTTTAAACTAAAGTGTGGTTTTGTTTTCTCCATGGATTTTGAGTAGTTTTCATGAGACTTTTTGTTGGTTTGACAATGATTTCTTCTTTTAAACTAAAGTGTGGTTTTATTTTCTCCATGGATTTTGATAGCTTTATTTATCATCGAAGTAATTAAGTTTTGGATGGAAGTTGTGGAGAGTATTGATCTTTAATGTTGGAAGTTGTGATGACTTTTAAACTAAAGTGTGGTTTTTTTTCTCCATGGATTCTGAGTAGTTTTCTTTATCTTTCTTCTTAAAATGATAAGTAATTCGTTTTCTCCATGGATTCTAAGTAGTTTTCTTTATCTTTCTTCTTAAAATGATAAGTAATTAAATTTTCTCCATGGATTATGAGTAGTTTTCTTTATCTTTCTTCTTAAAATGATAAGTAATTATTTGATGGAAGTTGTGGAGAGTATTGATCTTTAATGTTGGAAAAAGTTGTGAAAATTTAAATATGGATGGAAGTTGTGGAGAGTATTGATCTTTAATGTTGGAAGAAGTTTTGATGATTTAAATCCATGAACCGAAAGTTGTGGAAAGTATTGATCTTCAATGATGGAAGAAGTTGTGATGATTTAAATCTATGAATTCTGAGTAGTTTTCTTTATCTTTCTTCTTAAAATGATAAGTAATTAAGAGACTTGTAAAGAATATTGATCTTTAATGTTGGACAAAGTTGTGATGATTTAAATCCATGCACTCCATTTTCTCCATAGATTATGAGTAGTTTTCTTTATCTTTCTTCTTAAAATGATAAGTAATTAAGTTTTGGATGGAATAACGGAGAGTATTGATCTTTAATGTTGGAAGAAGTTGTGATGATTTAAATCCATGCACTTCATTGAGTAGTTTTCCTTATCTTTCTCCTTAAAATGATAAGTAATTAAAGTGTTGGATGGAAGTTATATTGATATTCAATGATGGAAGAAGTTGTGATGATTTAAATCCATGCACTTCATTTACTTCTTGATTTGGGATCTTTAATGTTGGAAGAAGTTGTAATGATTTAAATCCATGCACTTCATTTACTTCTTGATTTGGCCAATCCAGATGTTAAAATTTATTGTGAGAACATGTAAGAATCGGGCTGGTATTGTCTCAGTCAATAATGATCTTTAATGTTGGAAGAAGTTGTAATGATTTAAATCCATGCACTTCATTTACTTCTTGATTTGGCCAATCCAGATGTTAAAATTTTTTGTGAGGAAATCAATGTACTTCATTTACTTCTTGATTTGGCCAATCCAGATGTTAAAATTTGTTGTGAGAACATGAAAGAACCGAGCTGGTATTGTCTCAGTCAACAATTGGAAAGAATCACATGAGGTTGTATGAATTAACCTGCGTGATATTATCTCAGTCAACAATTTCGAAAGAATCACATGAGATTGTATGAATGAGAATGTAGTTTATATGATTGAGTGCAAATAAATAGGAAAATATTCATTGAAGGGTGTAGAGTTAGTTATTATTGAGTGCAAATAAATAGGGAAATATTCATTGATGGGTGTAGAGTTAGAGGACTTTAAAGTTAGTGCAAATAAATAGGAAAATATTCATTGAAGGGTGTAGAGTTAGAGGACTTTAAAGTGACATGTTAAAGCCCCCAACTTTTCATTATTTTAGGTTCTAATATGAGATGTTAGCCCCCAGATGGAGGGAATCAAGTGAACTCTAGAGTGAGAGCTAGTATCTCCCCTGCCTAGCCGTTCTTCAAAACTATTCAAACTTTAAATTAGCCATTGTTCTTTATAACATCTCTAGTAAGGGTAAGGAATATTACTGCTCCTATTTGGCACAACACAATTTACATACTTCCTCAACAAAATTCCTATACTTATTACTGATTCATAACAAGAAGAAAGATATTTTCATGTTTTGTGCTTTTCTTCTACAAAAAAACTCTAGTTATCTTTTTAAATTGTTTTTGTTCTATCAAAATATTGAAAATACCAAAATTATTTAAATTTTCATTACTACAAAAATCATCTTTAGTTTAGATAATTATCTTTTTATTAAAAATAGAAAGTTTGTCGTTCAATAATGCATATTGCGTATTCTCCATGTACGTTCGATATTCAGGTCTTAATTAAAAAGTCCTATATTATTTGATAATGATACGTATAGTTGCATAGTATCCCAATATATATAAATTAAAAGTTAAATTTTTATTTTTCTTCAGGATCAAGTTTTTGATTTTGTTGCAAAGTAAGGAAATAAAAGTGAAATATAATCTGAATTATTGTTGTACTATTCATATTAGCAGTCTCTAGAGATCAAGTTTTGGGCGTCGTTGCCGGGGAGAAATTGGTTTTAAAAGCAAATTTCCATTTTTAGAAAGTCTTATTTAAACTTTATGTTATCTTATCTTATATTATTTTGCTTTGTTTATTTTATTTTANATAGATCTACTTATCCTCCAAGTTTCAACAGTAATAAAAATTTTAAGGAGAAAAAGTTGTCTATAGAAGAAGTGGTGTTACAAATGGGAAATCTATTATAAAGTAAAGAATCTACAATTAGAAATATTGAGAATGAACTTAGGCAAATAGCAAATTTATTAAGTAATATATCCCAATGAACACTTCCTAGTAATACTGAATCAAATCCAAAAGTTTAGAATAAAGAACAAGTAAAAGCCATTCAACTTATAAGCGGAAGAGAGTTGGAAGGTCGAGTTTAAAAAGAAATTGAAGTAGAGAGAGAAGAAATTGAAGATTCAAAAGAGGACGCTCCAAAAGATTCTGAGAGACATATTTCTTCACTAAAATTTGATTTGTAAAAACCACCACCTCCATTTTCTCAGAGACTTCATCAGCAGAAGTTGGACAAGCAATTTTCAAAATTTTTGGAAATATTTAAGAAGCATATAATTAATATTCCATTTGCTGAAGTCTTAGAAAAAACACTGAGCTATGTAAAGTNGTGATTTAATTGAAAAAGGGATTGAAGTATTCATGGATGACTTTTAGTGTTTGGAACGTCATTTGACTCGTGTTTAGAACGTTTATTCATAGTTCTCAAGCGCAGTAATGAAATAAATTTAGTCCTTAATTGGGAAAAAATGCCAATTTATGGTAGTAGGAAGAATTGTATAAGGACATCAAATATCAAAAAATGGTACGGAAGTAGATCCTGCTAAAGTTCAAGTGATCGCTAGTTTACCTTATCCAACAAATGTAAGGGAAATTAAAAGTTTTTTAGTACATACTGGATTGTACAGACGATATATTAAATACTTTTCAAAGATTGCTAAGCCTTTATGCCATTTACTAAAGAAAGATGCAATTTTTAATTTTGATGAGGAATGCCTAAAAGCTTTTAAGTTATTAAAAGAAAAACTAATCACTGTACCAATTATAGTTTTACCAAACTGGGAAAAACCTTTTGAATTAATGTGTGATGCTAGTAATTTTCCTATTGGAGTTGTTTTAGGACAAAGATGTGATAAAATTTTTAATGTTATTTACTATGCTAATAAAACACTTAATGAAACTCAAATTAATTATACAACAATTGAAAAAGAGTTATTAGCAATAGTATATGCTTTTGCTAAATTTAGATCATATTTAATTGGAACTCATTGTGTAGTGCATTTACAGATCATTTTGCTAAAGTATTTAATGAAAAAGAAGGATGTTAAACTTAGACTTATAAGACGGATTCTTCTTTTGCAAGAATTTGACTTTGTAATAGTAGATCGGAAGGGGACTGAAAATCAAATTGTTGATCATTTGTCTTGGCTTGAATTAAAAAAACCACTCTATTTTGAAAATGAAATTAATGAACACTATCCAGATGAAAAATTGTTCACTATTAATGATTGGCGTGTTCCGTGGTATGCCGACATTGTGAACTTTATTGTTAGTGATATTATAACCTATGGAATGACATACCAATGGAAGAGGAAATTTATTTCTGAAGCTAAGACTTATGTTTAGGATGACCCATTTTTATATAAACAAGGAAAGGGTTTGATTTTTCAAAGAAGTGTACCATTAGAAGAAACTTATCAGATTAGCCAAAAATGTCATAATTATGATTTTGGGGGACATTTTGGTGTTAATAAAACAACATACAAAATTTTATAATCTTTATTTTATCGGCCTACAATTTTTTGTGATGTTAATGCTTATATCAAAACATATGATATATGTCAAAGAGTAGGCAATATTTCTAGAACAAATGAGATGCCCCTCAAGTATATGCTAGAAGTTAAAATATTTGATGTTTGGGGATTAAATTTCATGAGACTATTTATTCCATCTTTCAGAAATTTATATATTCTATTAGCAGTGGACTATGTATCCAAATGGATAGAAGATGTTTCTTTACATCGACGTGATGCTCAAAGTGTTGTAAAATTTTTGAATATGAATATATTTTGTAGATTTGGGATGCCAAAAGTTATCATTACTAATGGAGGAAGTCATTTCAGAAATGCCATAATGGAGAAATTATTAAAGAAATATCATATAAATCATAGGATTGNATGATTTAATTGAAAAAGGGATTGAAGTATTCATGGATGACTTTTCAGTGTTTGGAACGTAATTTGACTCGTGTTTAGAACATTTATCCATAGTTCTCAAGCGCTGTGAAGAAATAAATTTAGTCCTTAATTGGAAAAAAATGCAAATTTATGGTAGCGGGAAGAATTGTATTAGGACAACAAATATCAAAAAATGGTACGGAAGTAGATCCTGCTAAAGTTCAAGTGATTGCTAGTTTACCTTATCCAACAAATGTAAGGGAAATTAAAAGTTTTTTAGGACATACTGGATTGTACAGACAATATATTAAGTACTTTTCAAAGATTGCTAAGCCTTTATGCCATTTACTAAAGAAAGATGTAATTTTTAATTTTGATGAGGAATGCCTAAAAGCTTTTAAGTTATTAAAAGAAAAATTTCGCTGTACCAATACATAGTTTCACCAAATTGGGAAAAACCTTTTGAACTTATGTGTGATGCAAGTGATTATGATATTGGAGTTTTACCAAACTGGGAAAAACCTTTTGAATTAATGTGTGATGCTAGTAATTTTCCTATTGGAGCTGTTTTAGGACAAAGATGTGATAAAATTTTTAATGTTATTTACTATGCTAATAAAACACTTAATGAAACTCAAATTAATTATACAACAATTGAAAAAGAGTTATTAGAAATAGTATATGCTTTTGCTAAATTTAGATCATATTTAATTGGAACTCATTGTGTAGTGCATACAGATCATTTTGCTAAAGTATTTAATGAAAAAGAAGGATGTTAAACTTAGACTTATAAGACGGATTCTTCTTTTGCAAGAATTTGACTTTGTAATAATAGATCGGAAGGGGACTGAAAATCAAATTGTTGATCATTTGTCTTGGCTTGAATTAGAAAAACCACTCTATTTTGAAAATGAAATTAATGAACATTATCCAGATGAAAAATTGTTCACTATTAATGAGTGGCGTGTTCCGTGGTATGCCGATATTGTGAACTTTATTTTTAGTGATATTATACCCTATGGAATGACATACCAACGGAAGAGGAAATTTATTTCTGAAGCTAAGACTTATTTTTGGGATGACCCATTTTTATATAAACAAGTTGATTTTTTGAAGAAGTGTACCATTAGAAGAAACTTATCAGATTAGCCAAAAATGCCATAATTATGATTTTGGGGGACATTTTGGTGTTAATCAAACAACATACAAAATTTTATAATCTTGATTTTATCGGCTTACAATTTTTTGTGATGTTAATGCTTATATCAAAACATGTGATATATGTCAAAGAGTAGACAATATTTCTAGAAGAAATGAGATGCCCCTCAATTATATGCTAGAAGTTGAAATATTTGATGTTTGGGGATTAAATTTCATAAGACTATTAATTCCATCTTTCAAAAATTTATATATTCTATTAGTAGTGGACTATGTATCCAAATGGATAGAAGATGTTTCTTTACATCGACGTGATGCTCAAAGTGTTGCAAAATTTTTTAATATGAATATATTTTGTAGATTTGGGATGCCAAGAGTTATCATTACTGATGGGGGAAGTCATTTTAGAAATGCCNTAGTCCTTATGGTACTTTTGCTTTTAGAAGAATGTCCTTTGGTTTGTGCAATGCCCCTGCTATATTTCAAAGATGTATGATGACAATTTTTTGTGATTTAGTTGAAAAAGGTATTGATGTATTCGTGGATGACTTTTCAGTGTTTGGAACTTCCTTTGACTCATGTTTAGAACATTTATCCAAAGTTCTTCAGCGCTGTGAAGAAACAAAATTAGTTCTTAACTGGAAAAAATGTCAATTTATGGTAGCAGGAGGAATTATATTAGGACATCAAATATCTGAAAATGATATGAAAGTAGATCGTGCTAAAATTCAAGTGATCACTAATTTACCTTATCCAACAAATGTAAGAGAAATTAGGAGTTTTTTAAGACATGTTGGATTCTACAGACGATATATTAAAGACTTTTCAAAGATTAATAAGTTTTTATACCATTTACTGGAGAAAGATGCAATTTTTAATTTTGATGAGGAATGCCTAAAGGCTTTTAAGTTATTAAAAGAAAAACTAATCACCACACTAATTATAGTTTCATCAAATTGGGAAAACCTTTTTAACGAGTGTGTGATGCTAGTGATTATGCTATTGGAGCTATTTTTGGACAAAGATATGATAAAATTTTCAAAGTTATNACACTAATTATAGTTTTACCAAACTGGGAAAACCTTTTTAATTAGTGTGTGATGCTAGTGATTATGCTATTGGAGCTATTTTTGGACAAAGATATGATAAAATTTTCAAAGTTATTTACTATGCTAGTAAAACTCTTAATGAAACTCACATTAATTATACAACAACTAAAAAAGAGTTATTAGAAATAGTATATGCTTTTGATAAATTTAGATCATATTTAATTGGAACTCATTGTGTAGTGCATACAGATTATTTTACTATTAAGTCTTTAATGAAAAAGAAGGATGCTAAACCTAGACTTATAAGATGGATTCTTCTTTTGCAAGAATTTGATTTTGTAATAGTAGATTGGAAGAGGATTGAAAATAAAATTGATGATCATTTGTCCAGGATTGAATTAGAAGAGCCACTCTATTTTGAAAATGAAATTAATGAATATTTTCCAGATGAAAAATTGTTCACAATTAATGAGTGGCGAGTTCTATGGTATGCCGACATTGTGAACTTTATTGTTAGTGATATTATACCCTATGGAATGACATACCAACAGAAGAGGAAATTTAATTCTGAAGCTAAAACTTATTTTTGGGATGACCCATTTTTATATAAACAATGAAAGGATCTGATTATTCAAAGATGTGTACCATTAGAAGAAACTTATGAGATTATNTTACTATTAAGTCTTTAATGAAAAAGAAGGATGCTAAACCTAGACTTATAAGATGGACTCTTCTTTTGCAAAAATTTGATTTTGTAATAGTAGATTGGAAGGGGATTGAAAATCAAATTGATGATCATTTGTCCAGGATTGAATTAGAAAAGCCACTCTATTTTGAAAATGACATTAATGAATATTTTCCAGATGAAAAATTATTCACAATTAAAGAGTGGCGTGTTCTATGGTATGCCGACATTGTGAAGTTTATTGTTAGTGATATTATACCCTATGGAATGACATACCAATAGAAGAGGAAATTTAATTCTGAAGCTAAGACTTATTTTTAGGATGACCAATTTTTATATAAACAATGAAAGGATCTGATTATTCAAAGATGTGTACCATTAGAAGAAACTTATGAGATTATCCAACAATGTCATAATTTTGACTTTTGGGGACATTTTGGTGTTGATAAAATAACATACAAAATTTTACAATATGGATTTTATTGGCCTACAATTTTTAGAGATTTTAATGCTTATATCAAAACTTGTGATAGATGTCAAAGAGTAGGCAATATTTCTAGAATAAATGAGAATGCCCCACAATTATTTGCTAGAAGTTGAAATATTTGATGTTTGAGGATTAGATTTCATAGGACCATTTATACCATCTTTCGGAAATTNGTAAGTCTAAGAAAATATTTAAATTTAATGGACATATATTGAAACCTTATTTTATAGGGGATCAGCATAAGTTTAATGATGAAATGATGTTGGGTCAACCAGAGTAAGCNCTACTTTGCAATATATACATGATTATGAATGCTAACATTTCAGCGGGAGTAGAGAGAAGATGACAAGTATACATTTATAAATTATTTATTATTGATTTATTTTTGCAATTTATTATTGCTTTAATGAATTATGCATGCTTGGTTTAAAATAATTTTCAAAAGCTAAAACAACAATTTTGAAAATTAAGACAAACCTTTTTCAAAACTTAAATTTAAACAACTCTTTTAAAAAATAACAAACAAACATAATACGTCATTTTGAATTT
>JXCR01093371.1:536644-559157 GCA_002079205.1 Phalaenopsis hybrid cultivar
ATATATATGTGTATAAGAGAGAGATATATATATATATATATATATATATATATATATATATATATATATATATATATATATATATATATATATTCCTTTAATCATTACGGAATCAAATGAAAAATCTGACCTTGCTTTTTCTATTCATTGTTATTTGCTTTATTGGATCTGTTTATGAGCAGTAAAGGCCAAAATGGGCGAGACGGAGTGGTATTTTTTCAGCTTAAGGGACAGGAAGTACCCAACTGGGCTTAGAACAAATCGAGCTACAGAGGCTGGATACTGGAAAGCTACAGGAAAAGACCGGGAGATTTACAGCACAAGAACCGGATTCCTTATAGGGATGAAGAAGACTCTTGTTTTCTACAGGGGAAGAGCGCCCAAGGGTGAGAAGAGTAACTGGGTTATGCATGAATATAGATTGGAGGGAAAGTTTGCCTATCACTTCCTTTCTAGTTCCTCCAAGGTAATCTAACTCGGGAAAAAAAACAGCCTAATTTGTTTATTACATTTTCATTTTTGTTCAGTTTTTAGTTTTATGTCTTCAGCCATAGGTTTTGATTTTCTTATTTCATGATTTATCTCAGGTCTAAGAAAAGAATGTCATTGCTAGGCTAGTCATTAGTGTAGTTGAGAGAGATCTACATGGAAAGTTTGGTACATTAGATATTCGATATCTCGTAAAACTATATTTCATTGCCATTCATTAAAACATCAAATTATGTGACATCTTAAATGAGAATTTAGTTTGGTTTTCATCACGTGGGACTGCGACAAATTCGCATTTATGATTTAATTCTTTTGTTTGCTGCTCTTCTATCCGAGCAGAGAAACTATATTAATCTTTCTGCTATTGTGTAATTTATACATGCCCTTGTTTGATGTTTCTGTTTTTGGACTGGTCATGTGTATTATTGTTTGTGTTCAGTTCGTTTATATTTCGAGCACAAAAATTGAGTTCGTGTTCGGCTCGTTTGTTTAGCTGAGTCAAACACGAGTAGTTCGTGAAGAAAGAGTCTTTTTGACGCACCTAATCACCCTATGATGTAAGGGTTAGGGCAAGATTTATATATTGTTGTTTATATTAAAATAATCATTTAAATACAATTTAATATATTTTTATTCTATTTTTTTATTTAACAGTTTTAATTGATTATAAATTTTTCTAACCTTGTAGTCAATTAATTTTTTTAGAAATACGGCTTTTATATATATATATATATATATATATATATATATATNGGCTAAAAGCTTCATTTTGTATTGTGAGTGTTTGTACTTGATTTTAAAGAAAAGTTGGTGAGTGTCTTTTGTTGTACGCCATTGTTATGGCTTTTATGTTTCTGGTGGCTGTTGATGTTGTTCTAGCTGAATAATGTAAATCCTGATGCTTTCTTTAATTGAACTTTTTTGCGCTTTTTACTTTCTTCATCAAAGCTCTCAGTTGGCGCTTTCACATAATAGCAGATAATTTTCAAGAGATATAGAGTTGCCTTAGCTGGGTAGTCCTAGAGGAGGGAGTGATTCACAAGTTTTGCAAATTGGGAAGAAATAGACAATTACGAGAGAGGAGATGGAGTTGAGAGAAAGAGATTAAAGATGGCTTCAAATTTCAATTCACAATAAGATAATGAAATATGTGGCTATTGCAACCCTTTACATAGGAATAGAGTTATGTTTAAACAAAGTCAAATTTAAATCTTAAAAGATAAAAAATACTTATTATCTCAATAAAAGAGAAAAAAATATTGTCATGAAAATGATTTCTAAGTTGACAGCTTTCCTGACAAAAAAATAAAAAAGAAAAAAAATGCTAGAAATAATCCAAAACTTCCTATAAAAATCCAAAAAAAGGCATTTACATACCTACCATACAATTCTTATGTATTTACATATCTAGCATCTAAACTTTCATATTTGCATCCATAACACTAAAATCTTTAAAATCACATCAAAATTACCACTGTTGCTTTTTCATGTAAACTTTTTGATGTGTACGTTTATGACACCTAGGCGTTATAAGTGCATATATCAAACTTTGGGTGTTAGATATGTAGATACATAAAAAGTGTGTGGCATGCATGTAAATTTCTAAAGCAATAAATTTAGTTCATTTCATTAATGACTTGGGCTTATATAGAGCTTTACAACATTTTTACAAATAAATCCCTAGATTTCCTCTATTTACAAGCAGGACCATAAGTACTTACAAATCTCAATACTCCCCTTCAAGATGGGCAAAAGAAATCCATTAAGCCCATCTTGGCACATAACCTTGACAAATATAATGAGCTAAGTTCTTTGGTGAGGCAATCGGCCACTTGCTCTCCTGTTGCTGCATGGCTTAGCTTCTATAGTCTGTTATTTAGCTTTTCCTTGATAAAGGACCTA
Organism: Phalaenopsis hybrid cultivar; assembly: GCA_002079205.1. Classification (NCBI taxonomy): domain Eukaryota; kingdom Viridiplantae; phylum Streptophyta; class Magnoliopsida; order Asparagales; family Orchidaceae; genus Phalaenopsis; species Phalaenopsis hybrid cultivar. The sequence continues at coordinate 539,036 of JXCR01093371.1, forward strand.
TTAACCTCCACATGTTTAGTTCTATTATGATACACCAGGCTGTTAGCAATATTGATTGCTGACTCGTTGTCGCACCACAATTAACAAGGCTTTCAGCCACATAATCTTGGTAACTCCTAAGGCTATGACCTTGTACTCAGCTTCAATTGTTAACCTTACTATAACCGACTGTTTCTTGCTCTTCCAAAAGACCAAGATGAACCCTACGAACATGTCCTGATGTGGACCTCCTGTCATTAGCAAAGCTCGCCCAGTCAAAGTCACAATAGCCCTCAATGCTTGCATGCCCATTCTTCTTCAAGATCAACCCATTCCCTGGTGCACTTTTCAGGTATCTCGGAATCTGATACACCTTGTCCATATGATCCTTCCTTGGATCATGCATGTCGCAGCTCACCACATTTACTGCAAATGAGATGACGGGACAAGTGTGACTCAGATAAATCATACGACTCACTAATCTCTGGTACCTCTCGCGATCAACTAGCTCTCCTGCCTCTACATTTAGCATGGTCTTTTGATCAATTAGAGAAACTGCAAGCTTGTATTCCAACATGCTTGTTTCCATGAGAAGATCCAGTACACACTTCCTCTGAGACAAGACCATCATCTCCGACCCACAAACCACCTTAATCCCAAGTATCTGAGCTATCCAAGATCCTTCACTTCAATTTTTTTCCCCAATCTTACATTTAGCCGAGCAATCTCTGCCTTATATTCATCAGTAACAATCATGTCATCAACGTACACAACAAGCATATCAGCTTGACCTTCATGTTGTCGAAAGAACACCGTTTAGTCGATAGTGATTTGTTGATATCCCAAGCTCAACATAATCTTTCTGAACTTATCAAACTAGGCTCCAAAAGACAGTTTCAAGCCATAAAGTGAATTCTTAGTCTATCACCTTACCCACTGTCTGACCATTACTGAATCCTCATAGTATCTCCATATACATCCCCTCTAATAACTCATCATGAAGAAACACATTCTTCACATTAATGTTGTGTAACCTTTACCCATCATTCACTGCCAGAGAAATCAGTGTCCTCACTATGTCATCTTCGCTGTTGGTGCAAATGTTTCATCATAGACAATATCATACGTCTCGTTGCAGCCTTTCGTCAGTAATTGTGTTTTGTAACACTCCACCTTCCCTTCTGAATTTTATTTCACTGTGAAGATCTACTTGCACCCAAATTTTTTTTTTCGCGGATAGTGACATTATCTCCTATTTTCAGTTTTTATCAGGGGCCCCAAGCTCTTCATGCATGGCCGCTTTCCACTTCGGATTCTCCTTAACTACATGACAACACATGGGTATAGAGATAGTATCCAAAGATGCAATGAATACTCCATATACAGGTGATATGTTAGAATATGAAACAAACCGAGTAATGTTAAGTTCCCACACAGAACGACGAGGAGGATATCCTATAGTGATTGAAAGAAGATGGAAGAGGAATCATATCACCCTGTGGATTATGAGTCCGAGGTGGATAGAGAAGATGTCTAAAGAGTCTGGGTAGATCAGGACAAGGAACTAGCTGGCACGAGTGACACTGCAGACATAGTTTTCTCATTCTACTTCATCCTTATATACATCCTCAGCTTCCCTTCAACCTGAATCCCCCTATCTCTGGGTTTAATCTCCTCATCAATCGATTCATCCCACATCACAGGATGGGGCATCGCTCCCACATGCACCAATCTCTTACCATTACCACTCACCCCCACTTGCCTCATACCTCCAGCATCTGGCGAGTCCCTAAAGTGTGATGTCACTTCCAGAGGACTGTGCGGTTTGAGTTCTCTTAAAAACACATTCATACTCACAAAAAAACTCTTATCTATCGGGATCTAACAAATATATCCCTTTTGAGTAACAGAATAACCCATTAAGATACATTTCATCGCTCCAGGATCCAACTTCTTTACTAATGATCAGTTTTCCTTCACAAAACATACACAACTAAATACTTTTAATGGGAGTATACCGCTATTATCTCCTTTAACATCTGACAACGAGATTTCCAATCCAACACTCTAGAGATGTCGATTCTTTCTCTTTGTTACTTCGATATGTAGTTTCATGTTGTATCTATTGGGCTGATAAGTATTTCCTAGATTCCTTATTTGTATACGCTATTCCACCATCAGACCTCAATACCTTCACTGCTACACCATATTAATTCTAATTGCCTTTTAAAAATCCTTAAGACAAGCTTATACATCACACTTATTTTTCATAAGATACAACCAAGTTATACAAGAAAAATAATTAATAAGTCATAAAATATTGATAAACATTCATAAAATTCGTAGAACATGTTCCCCAAATATCAAAATGTATCAAATCAAAAATGCAATAACTCCTCTGCCCAAAACTGATATAAGCTTACAAAATCACAAGCGTCACACAAAAATTATTGTTTATTTGCCTTTTCATAAAGAGATGAATACAAACGACTAAATAAACTAAAACAAGAGTATCTCATGTGTTTGTGATATAGCAGCAACACCTCCGCCGCACTCCCCCCAGATCCCCCTACTGCAACACTCTTTATCATAGATGTCAAGGTTGAGTCTATCCTCTCTTAATCCAAATACCAAATTCCACTATGCCACATTTTAGTCTTAAGTGTCTGACATGTCTCTTCTTCTTGGAAGATTACCTTAGAAATATCAAATGAAACAACACATTTTAGTTGGAGATAGTGACATTAATAGATAAAAGAATCACCGACAAAAAGAGCATGCAAAATATTTGACAAAGTCATAGAATAGGTACACCTCACTATACTCTTACCAACTACTGACTGTGTTGTGTCATTAGCAGTTTGGATGCTCTCCGAAACTGCTAGAAGAGTATAAGAGTACTCTTTAGTAATAACTGCTAATCGAGATGCATAGAATTTACTATCCATTTTGGTGATCTAATGATGAAAATAGCGGCAAGAGCTTGTGCATCACGAGTACCTTTATTAAAGTGGGCATAAATAACACTATTACCCCTTGATGATGACAAGGTGGATGCATTCTCAGCCCTAACTATTTTTTTCTGTTTCATCTTTAACATCTCCAGAAATTCATAATACTCATCGGTAAATGGAACACATGTCTGTCCCTCATTCTCTGCTACCATCAGGATTGTACAGTAGCTCCACCTCTTCAACCTTTATAGCCACGACCACAGCCTCCTAACTATCCACATCCACCTGTCTATTTCTCCTTAGGTGGCTAAGGACAGACATTGCTCATACAACCTACTTCATCACAGTTGTAGCACTTGCGAGCCTCCTCCTAGACAGATGTCATACTTGAGCTTGAGGAAGCCAAGGCAGATGCATACCTAAAAGTCCATTTGGCTCGGAGTGTAGCCTCCTCCAGTATCATCGCAACGATCACCTCATCCAGTGATGGGATCATCACCTGACCTAGGAGGACTGATCTCCTCAGACCAAAGGTTGAGTTCAGATGAGCTAGAAACTGTATAGTCATCATCCGAAGATCTCCTATTTCTTGCACCCCAGATCACCACCGACATCGATGAGAAGTGCTTAAGATCCATGATCTGTGCACAATTGCTCCAGAACTACGAAGCACTCCTAAATCGATCCATCACCCTGTACCGCCACCTCTATCTCATGATGAATTTGGAACACCCTCATGCGGTTCTTAGCACCAACATAGATTTCCTTCAGCTTCGCCCAGGTATCGCTCACCTTCTGAATGTCATCTACTGATGAGGCAATCGACGGAATCATCAAGTTGAGGAGCCAGATGTAAAGCAAGAAATGTGTGGTCCTCCACTCATCCCTCTCAGCACCGTCACTCTATGGCTCGACACCCGTTAGATATTCGTTTAGTATCTTCCCTACTAAAGGAGCCTCGATCTAACGTGAGCAACTCAAATATGCGGCCGGTTAATCAAGTTTCAAATCCGCAGGAGGGAGATCTAACTTCATTTAAGCCGGAGCACATTTTGAGGTAGTAACTTTCGTTGAGAAGCCAACTCCCTGTATGAGCTCTACAAAGAACTTCAAGATCTATCTTCCACAGAACTTCCAAACTTTCACTTCCCGCACTATCTCCATCTCCAAACGTCCTCAATTTAATTATGAATTGGCCTTTATTGTTCTCTCACGCATGCAGAGCCAAAATTCTCTCATCCATTGCTTCGATTTCACCCACACATCACCCCTGCCTTGCAACGAGCTGCTCAAACCACTCTGTAGCGATTCAGCTGCCGAAGGCGTCGTCAGTTCGGTCCTTGAGCACGCCCGAGCATGTCGTCAACGTACCATCTCGTTGCAATCACGACTGTATAGCGAGTGTTTGCCACACAAAGGCTACCATTTGTCAAGTAGCGCGTCCTTCTCTTCACAAATAAGCTTCTACAAGCCTGTCACTTGCTTTCCGTAGAGATTTTTCATGTTGTGATCTTTTCCTTGTCGTTCCAGTTAGCGCGATTATCACATCGCGATCTCGTCGTTCCCATCATAGTTAGCTTTAGTCGTGGCTACTTCGTGAGGACGAAGCCAAAGGAAAAGGGAAAAAGGGAGTTCCGAGCCTCTGTATGCTTGAGCACTAGAGACAGCTAGGGTTTAGGCTTTGATATTATGAAAAAAATAATTGTTTTGAGAATTTAGATCATTCCATTAATGACTTAAGCTTATATAGAATCTTATATTATATTTACAAATAAATCCCTAAACTTCCTCTATCTACAAATAAGACCATAAATCTAAAAAAAATTCATAAAAGAAAATACATAAAAATGACAAAATCATAGCAACATCACTCAAAATAGACTGACAAAATTTATTATACAACTTAGTTACAAGTAGTTAAATTTGCATTATTCCTTATAATCAAGTTCTCATACTCTAAACGTGATTCTTACAAGGTACTTTTTCCAAACTCAAAAATGGTATGCAACAACTTTACAATGTGAAAAATAACATCAAATATCTTAAAGATTGTAAACACTACAACTATCAGCACAAATCTCAAAGCATTCGGACGACCCAGATGACAGCCAGACAATCAAGACGTCCAACAATATACTACTGCACAATCGTGAATCAACCAACACATTGCGATGAGAGATTCAAGTGGCATATTACACCAACAATCCCAAACAATTGGGACGTAGGCAGGAATTCTTAATTGCGGTTGATCGATTGACCCTCCATTACCGTGGAGGACGAAAACTACATTCGACCAGGCGCCTTGGTTGAACAATCAATCGCTCGGTTTCCACTCAGTTGGTCGCATCGGTCGGATGAATTCAAGTAAGTCGGTAGACCGATTACTGCCAAGCTAAAAATCAAACTGTAATACATATATGATATAAAATTCATACGATTAATAAGAATATCCACTGTATTAATAACAGTTTCTATAACTATTACATTCTTTGTGTATTTGTACAAAATACACCTCTATAAATAAGAAGAAAAAATATGAATAAAGGAAATTTTCACCGACTCTCTCAACAGGCAACCCCTGACGAACTATACTCCATTTTTCTCTTCTCTTTGAATTCACTTGATCCCCAAACTCTCGGGACGTGATCACAAAGGACAATTTAAAATCCAATATCCTAAAAGGTGGTGTGGAGAGCGTAGATATGCCATAGACGAGAAATGAGAGAGACTACGAAGGAGAAACCTCCAAAGGGAGATAGCATATATGAAACCCAATAGAGAGGTTGTATAACCAAACATCCATACATAGGTTCAGGGCCTGCAAGCCTAAATGACCATCATGATGGAGCAATTTGGGATCCTCCAGAAAGCAATCACCGAGAGGAATGACCAACCACACTGTTTGGAGGTAGAATCTCAGGGGCTCCGACCTCGAAGGTTCCCACTGGAGAACCCACCTACTCAGGACAATCAAGTCATCGACCAATAGACAAAGGGACAAGCAAGTCACAACACACTGACACTGGTGCGACTGCACAGGCAAACAGGCGATGGGAAGAGCGGACGCGAGTGCTTGTCCGACCGCTCACAGGAAGGGTGTTTACTCGCCAAATTAAAGAGACAATAACTCCACCCAAGCCAAGGATCTCTCGCCTGGATTCTCACAAAGGGAGAACCAACACAATCGACCACGTAGCGTTAATCGAATCTTCTGTCAGCCTGCTCTAGATTGATGATTCTATAATGTGTCGCCTTTTCTTAACCACCCTGAAGGAATCGACCTTTCAATGGTTCAACGGTCTGCCGACTGAAACCATCCCAAATTACAATGAGTTTAAGAGACAATTTCAAATTTCTCAAACGTGTAGAAACCAAGGAAAGACTCAAACACCCTGCTTGACCTCAAGAAAGAAGAAAACAAGAGTCTGCGAACCTACATCACCCGATTCCAAAATGAAATGTTCGAAGTTAGAGATCTAAAGCCTGATATAGCTGGAAAAACCTTAAAATGAGGAGTCCGCGGAGAGCGGTTCAGGTATGACCTAAATCTGTTTAAACCTACTATTTTTGTAGAAGAATTAGAGATGGAGAACGAGCACATGCTCACCGAGGAAAACCTCCAAAGCTCTACGAAGGGTATGCCAGAATTGTCTGACCACTCGTCAAAGAAGCAAAAAGAACGAGGCGAGCCGCGAAGGGCAAAGGACAATAATTAGTCCTCCACTAACCAAAAAAGCAACTCTCGGTCCCGAGATCAGCAGAGAAATGACCGAAAGCAACGCTCTGATCAACAGTCATCTCAATATTATGAACTACTGCATGTTTACAGGAAAATGCAAGGTCTAACACTTCACAACGTTATGATGGCCGAAATAGTCTAGGCCATCCAAAACAAAGACTAATTCAAACTGGTTCCGCCACTGAAGGTGGCCCCGGCCTTACGGGATCCAAAGAGGTACTGCAGTCCCACAGTGACCACGGTGACTACACAGAGAAGTGCCAACACCTTCGAAACTTGATTGAAGAACTCATCCGCGTCGGGAAGCTCAAAGAGTTTGTTCCAGTAGGCGCGCGCACATAACGACGGGGAAAAAATCCCAACAAGAGATCCATCCAACGGATTAGTCAGAGCGAACGAGGTCAACATAGAAAGGATAATACATGCTATCTTCGAGGGAGGACCCCGACCCTCTGGTTCAAAGAGATGACATTCAGAAGATGTATGCTCTATCGTTCCGTACGCATGTAACTATTTACCAATTGTCTTTACAAATACAGATCTCTCACCGAAGGGGAACCCTTACAATGAGGCAATCGTAGTCACAACGCTGATCAACAACTATCAGGTGGATAGTATTCTTGTTGATACAAGAATTGCAGTAAATATCCTATTCAAAATGATTATTAATAAGATTGGCTTGAAGGCTGATAAGATGACAGTATCCGCTGGTTCATTTTTCGGATTCTCCGAGGAAAGAAAGGTGTTGACCTTGTCGCCCTCGCCATCTCTTGGGGAGAACCAAGGAAGCAGTATAACAACACATATGAGTTTCTCATGGTAGTGTCTCTGTCAACCTATAACGCTATCTTCGGTCAGCCACTCCTAAACAGGTACCGAGCCGTCACTTCTACCTACCATGTGGATGTACAGTCCCAAACGACAGTGAAGTAATTATGGTCTGGGGGAACTTGGAACAATCTAGAATATGTTATTTGTGATGGTTTTAAGTTGATAAGCATCAACTATGAACTGCTCGACATCCGGATCTAGAGAGGGGTGTCTCGAAACCAGTGAAGTTGTCCTCCATATACCTATGTCCAAAAAAGAACTCGTTAAGGTTTTCTGGATCATTGATTACTTTGACGCAGACTCCATAAGCCAGTTGATACAGACGCTTCAGGAGCACTAGGAAGTGTTCGCGTGGACAGTAGTGAAATGCCCGGTGTTTCACCGACTGAACATCGACCCTTAGTCTCGGTCAGTCCAGCAGAAAATTCGATAGAACGCCAGAACTTTGGCCGAACTGATGGCAACAAAGGTGCAAAAACTACTGGACATCGACTACATCTGTGAAGTCCAACACTCGATGTGGCTCTAGAAAATCGTTATGGTCAAGAAAGCCAATGGCATGTGGCGGATGTGAGTCGACTTCACCAATCTCAAAGTCGAGTGCTTCACGGTGCCAAAATTAGGTACCCGATTATGAAAAAAATTAACATTCGATTTGAGTATTTCCGTTGGCATGCTTCAACCATACTTCCAGATGCATCTAAACTGGGTCATCACGGTCCATCCTTTGAAATCTGTATTCACGCAGCCGGAGCACTCCGGTCATGTGCTGAAGCGGGCGGTAGAACTAACCGAATTTAACATCACCTATGTTCTTCGGACGACAGTCAAAGCTTAGACAATCGTTGATTTTCGGGTTGACTTTTCCATGACAGATTAGCTGGACGAGGGATTCGCCACTGAAAATAGGACGTAGATCCTGTATGTCAATGGAGCCTCCAAACACACAATAGCAGGATGGGGACTAGTCCTATGCAGCCCAGCCGAAGAGCATCTTTACCAAACGATTTCGGTGGAGTTCGACGTCACAAACAATTAGACAAAGTATGAAACACTAATCACCGGACTTCGTTTGGCCTACAAGATATGTGTCCGGGACATCCTAAAAAGGTCTGACTCCTTACTAATCGTGAATCAGGTTAACATAGAATTTGAAGTCAGAGACGAGCAGATGACCAGATACCTTGTTAAGACGAAAAAGAAATTGGAAGATACAAGAGCTTTCGCATCGAGCACGTCAGCTAGGGAGACAATTAAGTTGCCAATATCTTTTCCAAACACATCAGTTTGGGAGGAATACACAGAAAAATTATCGGGCCAACGGACGACAAACCGGAGGCCATGGAGACAGTGGTTGACGAGACCAAGAGTTGGATGAATCCATACATCCACTACTTGGAGATTGGAAAAGTAGAAGGCATCAAAGCATTTTAAAATTAAAGCAGCCCTGAACCTGTTAATCGACGAAAATTGTTTAGGAGGTTGGTTATTTCAAGATACTTAAGGTGCTTGAAAGAGGACGAAGTCCAAGATGTGCTTCAAGGGGTGCATTCCGAAAAATATGGCAATCATTCCGGAGGATAGACTCTTGCTTATCATGTACAAAGACAAGGATACTTCTGGCTTATGCTCCTAAAGGACGCAGCAGATTTCTCAGAAGGTGCGAGCAGTGTCAAAAATACGCACCTTTACATCATCAACTGGCTCGGAAGCTACAGAAAATAGTCAGTCCTTGGTCGTTTGTCGTGTGGGGACTTGACAATCTCGGGTCTTTTCCTCCATCGAAAGGCCAGAGAAAGTTTCTTTTGGTAGTGGTTGATTATTTTCTAAAATGGATTGAAGCAAGACCACTTGCTCAAATCAATGTAGAGGCAGTCCGACATTTCATATGGCCTGATTTGATATGCATGTATGGACTACTGCTCGTCATCATCACGGACAATGGAACCCAGTTTGCGGACCGGTGAACAAAAGATTTCTGCGAAAAAAAAGGGATTGACCTGAAGTTCGCCTCAGCCCATTACCCTAGAATAAATGGGTTGTCCGAGGCAGCTAACAAACTCATCCTAAACCTATCTATTATGGAAAAAGTTCGAAGAAGCCAAGGGAAGCCAGGTGGATCCGCTACCCTCGGTGCTCTAGGCGATCTAAATGACACCTATTACGACGACCGAATAAACTTTGCTCATGTTAACCCATGGGATGGAGGCCGTGTTACCAGTAAAATATAATCATCACGACCTCCTCGTTCTTCGGATATGAATTGACCGAGTGGCAGCTGGCTAACATTGAAGGGACGATGCTAGCCCTCGAACTTGCGGAGGAAACCCAAGCCAGCACTTTGACAACAGGAGATTAAGAGGCGAACCACCCGCTATTTCGACAGACATGTTTGGGAGAGGACTTTTGTCTCGGGAGATCTAATCCTAAGGAAGGCCGATCCAGTAGCTCGAGAACAGGCAGTCAGTAAGTTGGACCAAACTTGGAGCAGACATTACATTGTCTGCCAACGGATCCCGCCCGGGGCGTATCGACTAAAGACAAACGCTGGAAAAGAACTCTCTCGGGCATGGAGAGAAGATGACTTGAAGAAAATTTTTCCTTAAAAAAACTCTTTGTTTTACAAATTTATTCCTTGTATGCCCGAAGGAAAGTGTCGTTATTTATTGTAATTTTCCTTAAAAAAATCAAAGTAAAGCTTATCTCAATGTCTCAACTCCCTAAGATACTCAAAGAACTTGGCTCAACCGAACTCCGCCGAGCGATTGTCCTTACCAATCAAACAATCAAACTTTAGACCGAACAGAGTGAAGGTTCGAGGAGAGACACCGCTGACCAGTCAATCATAAAAATAACCAGTATGACAGAAATAAGAAACCACAGATAAGAAAGCGCGAGGAAAATAAAACAAACTGAGAAAAAAAAAGGTGATTTTATTCCAAATGAAAGATACAAGCACCTCTGACCAACAAACATATCAATTACATATTTCACAGCTCTTTAGCCTGAAACTAACCCTTGGAAGAGAAGGTCGGTCCATAGTATGAGTAACGACCGACACCGCTGAGGAGAGAGGACCTTGTCATTCAGAAGCCAAGCGCAACCCTCTACCTAGAACGTCGTAGCGACTAAGAGGTTGGTTGTGCCAGACTGTCTTTCTCCAAGAAATCCGACTTGGTCCAATCTCATCACCACAGTCTTCCTCTGTGTATGAAAAACCGCCCAAAGATGTGAAAGATATGAAAGGGAGCTAAATGATCTGGCATATTGGATACACAGGAAGCCATTGCCGCGAAGACCTAAGACGTCAAACTCTTTTGGATCCCCCTCGACTCGGAGGGGCAAAAGGAGGTAGGAAACACTATCCGAGAGGTCGCCTCTAGCTAAGAGATCCACCTCGGATCCCTTCCAATTGGGCCTAATGATTCCTTCACGCCCCGAAGCCTCTGCTCGGAAAGCAAAATGTGGTTGTGAGCGAAAGGAATCCTTGCCCGCACTCCCGCAAGGTTCTGGTTATCTATCGCAATCATAGAAAACTGAAACGAGCGGGAGCAAAACCCATTGCCACCAGAGTTGCCATGTTTTTTTTTCAAAACCTCGGGTAAGGAGGGGCTGAGAGGCATAATAAACCCCACACGGCCGACAACAATAGCCAGACAGACACATTGTCTTCCTAAGGCAGTGAGTTTAGCACCCCTTCTGAAGTCCACCCCGTCCGTTCGCGGGAAAGGTCTCTGCTCGGACATCTAACTTGACTCGGGTGAGGTTTGATGCCTGACTCGCAGAAAACCCTCCCCTTCAATGCAAAACTCACAGAAAAAATTTAAAATGGGGGCTCCGTCTTTAAGACAACAAGAATTTGCATCAAAGGAAAATCTTCTCCATCACCGGCTGTGTAAGGAGTTGTTTGACTGTTCTTTATCCTCGCAAGACCGACCTACATGTTGAAAAGGTAGGGACACCATGAACCTCTCCCCTCTTTATATGGGAGGAAAAGTCAATTGTTCGACCACCTGATGAAAAGTAATTGACTGAGCGTATTGATGAAATATATGTCGTCTCATTTCCCGAAATGAAAATGAAACTCCACCATCAAGCAGCCTTTAATGCATCACCGCTTCCCAAAAAGACATTAGACACAGAGTGGTCCCAAGACTCAAGGACTTGAGCCCGACCAGGTATGTCTCAAACCTTGCCCGACAAACTCGGGAAACTTATGGTGGGCGCACGCTAAATGAGGGATGTCGGAGATCACAAGACAATTGCAAAGCCGAACAAATCACTTGGCTTGGATGCCCCCCGAAAGAACTCACTGGTAGGGGCGCTCGAGGTGTTCTCTCCTGCTCTCTAGCAATGAGATCCGCAAAAGAGATGCAAGATTCCTCGAAAGTCCTAAGTGGACACCTCCTCAGGCAACGACAAGATCCATGCCTGAAGGGTGACAAAGAGATAAAGATCCGCATGGACGAGAAAATTCGATATAAATCTTCGAAAATCCATAAAGGACAACCACATAATATTACCATGAGACCCAGTGATTCAGGAGAGATCGATCGACTTATCAGTAACCCCAAGGGGGAGGCAATCAATCGGAAAACTTAAAATGCCTTCCGGTCGCGGGCTGATAGAGTCATTTAGTAGGTCATCTAGGAATGACTCTCCCCTTGGTAGCGACAAATCCGCAAAAAGGGGAGCGAAAGTCAACCCAAAAACCATGATCATCACCCTCTTAAATAATAAGAAGATCTGAGTCTGGAGAAAAGGTGAATCAGGGTTGATATCCACTTAAAAGGCGACGCGGTGTCCGCACACAAGGGAAATAAGTGTTAACCGACTTAGGCACTTCAATTTAAATCAGTTTCTCAGAATTCATGGCCTACCCGATAGCAAGTCTCTCTAAAGGGGTCGATGTCCCAGGTAAATAAAAAACTTCACAAACCAAAAATAACAAAAATAGATGTAAAAAGACAAAAAAAATTAATGTAAGGAAAATAATACAAGTATTTTTGCACGATGCTAACAGCTTCTTAAAAAAAAAGGGTGAGGCGAGGAGAAGACTTCATTTATGCAGGTTCTTATCGGGTGTCTGAATCTTCCTCTCTTCCCGAACTATCCTCCTCCTCGGGACTCTCTGTCGGCTCATCGCGGGTTAAAGTTGAAAACTCCCTCTGGTTGGAACACTTAGGGTCGACCAAGCCACAACGGATGGATTGTTGAATGACACAGTCCACCCCAATTTTAGAGTACTCCGCCCGACCATCATCATATTGCTCTCTGGAGACCAACGAAGTGACTTTCTCTTTCATCTTAGTATTTTCCTTCTCCAGAGCCGCCATAGTCCCAAGGGATTCTTTGTTGGTCCTCACAGACTCGTCAAACTTGAGCTTCAAANGACGGATAGATTGTTGAATGACATGGTCCACCCCAAGTTTAGAGTACTCCGCCCGACAATCATCATATTGCTCTCTGGAGACAAACGAAGTGACCTTCTCTTTCAACTTGGTGTTTTCTTTCTCCAGAGCCGCCATAGTCCCAAGGGATTCTTTGTTGGTCCTCACAGACTCGTCAAACTTGAGCTTCAAAAGATATTGGTCATCGCGAGCCCTTCTCAGATTCACCTCCAGTGAAGCTTCCTTCTTCTGAGTTTCCTCCAGCGACTGCTCCACCTCGAGTAGGGCTATCCCAAGGAAATGGGTGCTTTGCGCTACCATTAACTACCGCAGGTCCACGTTCTGGAAAAGCTCTTGGTGTTTGAAGCCCCCCCCCCCCCCCCCCCCCNCACCCCCATAGCGCGATCGAGTCGTCCGGACCACAGTAAATTCAGGAACGTCAGAGGCAGTTCTCTATTGGCATCCGTCTGCGGGTACCAATCAAATGATCGGTACCGCTTGTTGGCATCCTCCCATATCCGTCCAGACTCTCGAGCACAAGCTCCCACACAGACCCCCTCTTTCTTTTTATGTGAGGGGTGGTGAAGCATCTGCTTCCTCCATCAGCTGCTTTCCCCGACAAAGTACCCCTGCACCCTCACGCGAGTGCGGAGGCTCATTCTTGGAGGATGAAGACGGCTTCCCCTAGGAAGAACTAGATGAAGAAGAAGGGACGACTTGACTTGCTTTTTCCCTCTTAGGCAGAGAAACGAAGGAAGATCACCAACTCGAGGATCTAGCAGAACAACAATAGTCGGCGACGTATCAACTTGCAAGTCTGCAGCAGACGAAGAGGGAGCTATGGTCATGGCTTTGTCCCTTTGGAAGCGGGCTCTCTCTCATCACCTTCCCCTACATTAACAAAACGAGAATAATGTTTTTGAGAGATAGCAGTGAACTTTCCAGTAACCTGTTACTGAATAAAAACACTATGAGCAGACACGTAGACAATGTATTTTGCAGCTACATTGTAAGGGAGCAGATATTCGTCTCCTAAAAGATTACCTGACTTCGAGGGATGCTTCTGCTTCTGATGCTTAGTGGCCAACTTTTCGTTCACCTTCCTCGCTTGAACACCCTCAATAATATCAAATCAAGGCACAACGCTTCCATCATCTCACCTGTTAACGTATGAGTAACCGCCGCCTCTGTAGCATATTGCAGGATTGACATATGACCGCTGGTCAGCATCTCCCTGATGACATCCTCTATGGGGAGGGACTTCAGCTTGGACACCGAACATCTTGCTGGCTTGTGTTGAATCTCCCAATTATCAAAGTAAGAACCAACCAAGAACTTCTTCTTCCATACATTTATTTTTCTCTCCACCCCTATCAAGTGGAGCTCTTTCCCATCGAGAACATGACAAAACCCTCCCTATTGACCTTAAACAAGAAAAAAAATATTTTAAAAGATCGAAATTGCACGAGATGCGCTCCTATTGATAAAAAAAATGACCTTATCGTAGCCATGGAGTTTGGCATCACTTGCGTCGGAATAACCCCATACGTGTTAAAGGCACTCTAGAGCTCAATGCACAGAGGCAACTTGAGATTGCACTTGAACTAGTCTTGGTAAAATATCAGATCCTTACCCAGAAGTTCCGTAGCCATAACCAATCTCGACAACTTCCAAAAGGTGACACTGTCCTACATAGCATACCTCGTCTGCAACTCCTTCAATTCGTTCTCCATTTAAAATAAAGGGTTGTGAGAGAGTATTTCGAGGCTATTAAAGAAAATTGAAGGCGGTCAAAAGGGCGAAACGAGAAAAGAAAAAAAACTAAAAGCTCAGATGCAGTAACCGGAATGCGTAAAGTAAGAAATAATAGTCCAACGCTCTATTTATAGGGCAGACTCGAAAAACGAAGCATCACACAAGAATGAGTAACAAACCAAATATTTTTTCAAATTTATTCAAATGTCTTTTCATTTATAAATAACATTATTACAAGTCTAAAATAAAATATTTTATGAGCAGGTCTTCCAAGGCTTTAGGCGGGATGACCGTTTCTGAGCCAACCTTCGAAGGACAATTGACCTCCTATTCTAAATTGTTCCATCCGGTCGGCCTTGAGGTGAAATTTGGTTAGGTTGATCGAATCCCAAAGTGCTCCGAGCTCACACAACACCTCGGTCAGACCATCCGACAAAGCATCAACCTCCGCCTGCAGGGTCGCCACAACTGAGCTTGGGAACATCAGAGGGGCTGAGACCTCCCGCCCATGCCAGGCCTCTAGTCAATCCCTTTGATGAACCATCCCTCGCTGCTGAGGGCCCGACCCCTCCTATCTGTTGTCCCATGGTTCCAAGGGGAGGAGCCCAATGCTCCTTTCACCCCTGACCAATATCAGCTGCGGGCAAAGGAACCAATTAGTGGTATCCTCTCGAAATGGCTATTGACAGGGCTTCCGTAAGCTCAGCATGCAAATCAGCCACAAAAGTAACGAACTCCGCAACATCTTTCAACTGCACGCCATACTGGTACCTCTGACTCAGCCAATGTATCTGCATATGAAAAATGTCAAGAAACTGTTAAACATAGACGGTGTCCATACAAAAAAAAAAGAATTTTGTTCTTGACGGTGTCCATACAAAAAAAAGAATTTTGTTCTTTTCATAGTCATAAATCGATCCAATGAAGAAATGGTCTCCATACATTTTCCCCCTACCTTCGTTGCGAGGTGCCTTCACCTTTAGGTAGTAGCGACTAAGGGGGATACCAATCTCTGTTCCCTCTAGAGCTTCTGCGCCCCCAACGGCGTCGTCAGTAAACAGGGCCGACTGGCCTCCAAAGCTCAGATCCACAGCCAGCTCAGGAATCGCAGTCTCCTGACAAGGAGCTCATGGTCCCCAAATGAGCCGACTTGATCAACCGGTGCAGGTTTGGTCTTCGACCGCTTTTCCTACCTGACCTTGATTCTCTTTGCAGGAGCCGAAGGCCTGTAGCCCCTCTTCGCCATAATCTTGGGTTGGGTCTACATAGAGTTCCCTCAGATCGTCGACCATGATTCGAATTGGCTGATAAAAAAAAAATTAATGACAACGGATGCAATGCCAACCCTATGACTCTATTTATAGAGTAAATTGAGCACGTAATCCGAGGGAAGTTGATTATTAAATTGACTTTCTTGATTTTAGTATCATTGAATGCTAATAATTTTTTTTTCCTTATCACAACTATCACTTCCAAAGAGCAGGAAAATTAGGTGAACTGCTATGTATACACAATGTCAGCACAAATCACAAAGCATTTGGATGGCCAAAATGACAGTCAGACAAACAAGGAGTCCTACCATATGCTACTGCACGGTCGGGAATCAACCAACACATTGCGTCAAGAGATTCAAGCGCACGTCACACCGACAGTCTCGACCGACCGGGACATAGACAGGAATTCTTGATCAAGGCCGATCGATCGACCAACCTTTACTGCGGCGGACAAAATGTACATTCGACCAAGCGCCTCGGCCGACCAATATGCCGCTCGGTCGCCACTAAATAGGTCGCTTCAGTGGGTTGAATTCAAGCAAGTAGGACAACCGATTATAGTCATGCTAAAATTCAAATTGTAATGCAGATGTGATATAAGATTCATACGATTAATGAGAATATCTATTGTATTAATAGCAGTTTCCATAAACATTCTCTGCTTTCTGTATTTGTACAAAATACATCTCTATAAGTAAGAGGAAAAAATACGAATAAAGAGACCTTTCATAGACCCTCTCAGCAACCCCTGACGAGCTATACTCACCCTTTCTCTTCTCTTCTCCTCTCCTTCACTCGATCCCAAACTCTCGGAGCTTGTTCACAAATGACAATTTATGATCCAACAAAGACACTGCTGATAAACAAATATGATTACTTCTACCTCAACCAATTTCTTCTAAAAAAAGTTAATAGTGTGTAACAAGAAAAGGTATTTTTATATAAATAAAAGCACGCAAAAAATGAAAAATAATATCAAAGATCTAAAAAGCACGCTGATGAACAAATATGTTTGCTTCTACATCAACCAATTTCTTTTAAAAAAGCTATTATTGTGTGAGGAGAGAAGGTATTTTTATATACATAAAACCAAGCAGAATGCAAGTATCAAATGTAGCCAACCTATCACAACATACTTTTCAAAGATAAAGAAACACAAAGCATAAACCAATGAATTAAAAACCTCTCCCATGTAATAAGTACTACAATTTCAAAAGGAAAAGTTTACTGCCGTATTCAAAATTTTACCAGAATACGAAGGCTAGAACTCTGTAAGTTCAAGATTTATACTGGTGAAATATAAAAGTTTTCTGTCATAATTCTCATAGTGTATAAAATAAAGGCACAATGTCAACATCATTATTTTAATTGATAACATCACAAAGTGTTTTCTCGATCAAAACAAGGTAAATTATAAAGCTTATAAAAATGTACGAATAAGAACATTTCATAAAGAAAAGAAATGAATTTATCTCCATTACACAACTAAAATAAAAATTTGGATATCAGTATGATTCATTCATTATCTTGAAGAGAGAGGAATGGACTTACTGGTCGAAGGGGAAGGCCTAGAGGATTCAGTGAGCAATTTGTTGCAGTTATGCTCCAGTTTGTTGGATGATGATATCTACATGCGGCCCCAAATTTACATTGCCCTGTTCTCATGAAAAATTGACACTCAGGTTGACCAGATCTCTGTGGAAGGTTCTGCTCTATCTGATTATTATTAGTTGAGGGCCCAACTAAAGAAGTTACAAGAGGAAAG
The DNA here is from genome assembly GCA_002079205.1 of Phalaenopsis hybrid cultivar. Taxonomy (NCBI): domain Eukaryota; kingdom Viridiplantae; phylum Streptophyta; class Magnoliopsida; order Asparagales; family Orchidaceae; genus Phalaenopsis; species Phalaenopsis hybrid cultivar. The sequence goes on from JXCR01093371.1 coordinate 556,723, forward strand.
GAACCAGAGTATGCTGATGCAGAGGAAGACAACTGAGAAGGTTGCCAATAAAGTGGTTCTACTCGAGTAGATTGTTGAGCGCCAGAAGAAGCAGTCTCATTTATTGGTGTCTGCTTCATTAAATAGGCAACACAAAATAGAAACATAAATTAAGGGTTTCAACTTATACCACATGAAGTAAGCAAAGCACCAAGAACAAACCGGATAAGCATTCCAACCAGGGGCTGGAAGGACCCTAGGTGAAAACAACACGGGGCCATATGAACTTGGCATGTATGCACCAGACAATGCCGATGAAGACCTCCCAACCTGCCAAACTCCCACCTCAGGGTACTGCTGTGGTGTAGCAATAGACGCAGTTGGCACCATTGGATAAAACACAGGTGCAGGAGAGGGCACAGAGGCACTAGTAGTTTGTGGATGATGGAATTTACAAGTTAAGCCAAATTTGCATTTCCCCGTCTTCATAAAGTATGAGCACTCTTCCTCACCCTACATCTCATATCAGAACATAGCAATTAGAAAAAAGTACACCCAGTTTTACTAAATGCAAATTACCAAGACATAATCTAAGAACTTGAGCATTTTCATTAAACATCTTTGAAAATTTGAAGCCAACCGGGCGTAGTGGATATCCATAGCTGTTCAATAAGACCAGCTGAACGGATCCATCTCCTTGTCTAGGATGGTGGTATTTGCAAGAAGAGCCAAACTTACAAGTCCCAGTCTTCAAGAAGTACTGAAAAATCAGACAAAAGGTAGAAAATTTCTTCACTCTTTTCAGCAGAACAGTAACATCAGTAAAATAAAAAAACTACGAAAACACTTTCAACTCAAAAATTTATAAGCATGCATGTAATTCCCAGGTATCACATTGTCCAACGGCAACAAACAAAATACAAAGGGCCCCAATACCTCACAAAAAGGCTGGCCATAGCGTTCCGGATACTCTCCAGCTACCAGCCTCGCAGGCCCGGTTACCTGCTGAAAATAAACAATTTCGTAAATTCGTCTACAAATGCAGGGGTCACTTCCAGCAACTTAGCATAAAAACTCTTCAAATATTATCTACTTAGATTAAACAAAAGAATTCCAAACCAATCATCTCAAGACACACTAAGAAGAAAAGCGAACAATTGTAAAATTCGGCTATCCTCACCGTACTGACGCGATCAAGGGGGTGATGGTAGCGGCATCTCTCACCATACCCACAAGTTCCGGTCCGCAAATAGTAAGCGCAGTCCCGCTTCCCCGGTCTCTCTGGTAACCCGCCACCACGATTGCCGCCACCACCAAGTTCCAAACGCCACATGGACTCTAAAACAATGCAAAATCAACACAGAAAATCGCCGCAGTCAATCAAACAAATTCCAAACAAATGCTAAGCTATAAACCCTAAGAACCATTCCACAAAACCAGACCAGTGAACAAAGGGGGAAAAAGAAGAGTCCAAGAGATAGGCAGTGCGGAGGAGCATACCTTGGAGTCCACTGTCGGGATCCGGCTGATGGCCATCACCGCCATACGGATCCATGTCGGCTGGCCGCCGACAATCGAAGCGGCCCGGCGGCGATCGGAGCTCGGATAAGCTCTGAAAATCTTCGATCACAGGGCTTCGGAGCAATGGAGTGGGGGAAGACCTGAGATGGAGGAATCAGGGTTTCTACTTCCTACTCGATTCTCCCTCGACCCCCTCGTGCTTCTTCTTCCTGTTTTCAAAGCAGTTTTTTCGTCGGCGTCCGTTGGTTTATATACCCGCCATGAAAGCAAATAAAGGCAACATTTTAGTAATTTCAGCGAAGAAGCTGGCAATGGTAATTCCCTGTAAAGCCAAATAATTGAGATTTGATGTTGAAATTTTAATACTAGACCCCCGAAGTTAGAATAAATAACGATACTGACACTGCGGGGACCGCCCGTACGTGGGGGAAACGAGTCATGAGTTGGACACGTGGTAAAATTGTATTCATCGGTGGAAAGCTCGAGCACAACAGCCCCGGGAGGGAAAACTGTCGGCCAAAACATCCGTGTTGCGGACTTCCCGCATAAAATGCTCGTTGCTTCCCCATAAGAATGAGATTTTTAAGGTTGACGCATGCCGCATGCCGCATGCCGCATGCTTAAAATTTCGTCTATTTCTAAATTATAGTTTATATGCGTTCAAATATGATCCTAGTAGATCAACGGTCCACAAGGTCCATGCGGAAAAATAATTAAAAAAAAGTGAGGTTGTCAATTTTATTTGCTTTTAAATATTGGTTTTAAAATCGAATATGACCAATCGGTTCAACCAGGATAACTTATTCACTTTCTAATATATGCGCAGGCGCGCGCGCGCACACACATATATATATATATATATATATATATATATATATATATATATATATATATATATATATATATATATATATATATATATATATATATATATA
>JXCR01093371.1:559618-585911 GCA_002079205.1 Phalaenopsis hybrid cultivar
TATATATATATATATATATATATATATATATTAGAGATTTAGTTGTTTCAAAGGATAAAATATTGTGTCTAGAGAGGGTAGGTATGATGGATGGTATTCATGATAGTATTGTAGCATTGTGGTATAACACCAACGCTATAATCAATACTAATAATACTATTAAAAAAAAAAACAAACAAAAACATCATATGCACCTAATCCGAACACAGCTCATATGGATGTAATATTTTTTTTTTCCTTTCAAAGGAGATAATTTTTAAACTTGAAGAATGCGATAAACCAAGTAATGTCTTTTTACAAGTAAAAAGAGTTTCTATGAAACATGATTATCTTATGCTCATGACATGAGTAAATCTTGAAATAATTTTTTTAAAAAAATTATTTTTTATCAAAAGGAAAATGTATTTTTTGCATTTAAGCCAAATATTGGATGTATATACACACACTCATGTGTGTGGTTGTGTGTGTGTGTGTGTGTGTGCGCGTGTGTGTGTGTGTGTGTGTGTGTGTGTGTGTAGGATTAGAGGTTCTTATACTATAGAATTAAAGAAGGGTGTGTGTGTGTGTGTGTAGGATTAGAGGTTCTTATACTATAGAATTAAAGAAGGACGTCAAAAAAAAATCAAGTATTCTTTGTGTTAACGGATATAAATTTATCATTGATGTTTAGCCCTTTAAGATTTATGAGGGNGAGTAATACCCCTATATTTTTCTTTTCCGAATAGGCAAAGGAAAACATAATTTTTTGGAGATATAAGACCCAAATGGAGGGCATATAATAGAAATAAATAACTTGACATAAAAAAATGGGCAAAATATTAACACAAATGTAGGGAAATACATATATGACATCATTCCTCTTTTACAGAGAAACAAGTCACTAGGAGAATATAGGAAATCATGATCTTTGATTTAAACACGTGGCTACATCTTCCTACAATGGACTTAACGGTCCAACAATTTGGAACCGTAGAATGACAGGAATTACAATTAGGGATAACCGTTTGAAAGAAAGAACCTAAGATTGTTTGTTTGAATGAAAATTTCCAAATTTACATGATTGTTCTTTCCCTCCTTGAGATTTTCCATAATGACTCATGATTTATAGCCGTTATCTTTAATCCTTGCAAATTTTGACAGGTTGTTGTCCACTAGCATATATGAATCTAGAAATATTTCTCCATTTGTTGGACAGATATCCATAAACTTGAATGAGTTCAGGATTTCCATACTCCCCCTCAAATTGGGAATATATATTGATCATTCCAGCTTGAAAGAAAAAGGTACTAAACTGCATTTAATTAAGGGAATCAGCATAGAGGATATCAATAATTTGATATCATTTGAAGTGTAACAAACTTTAACGATTCCTTATTCAATTTTCTCATTTATAAAGTCTCTATCAAACTCGGCATGCATAATCCAATCATGTTAAGCATGTTTCTTAGCAATGCTAACGGTAACATGATTGACACACTTTAGTACCATTAGTTTTGTAGTAAAAGCTTTTAAATTCTAGAAGGTGTTAAGAACATATATTCACCAATTCCATAGGCTATGGCCCTAAATTCGACTTCAACACTGATCCGCGCAACATATATTTATGTTTTATTTTTCCATGTGACTAATTTTTTCCATATAAATGAGAAATAGCTAAATGTGAATTTACAATCAGCTACAGATCTTATCTAGTAAGCATAATGAAGATTTGTGTATAGTGTTAGTCCTTTTTTTCTAAAAAATTAACCTTTTCAAAGTGCCTTCTTAATATGCATTGCTATCCCATATGCAGAATCAAGGTGTTCCCTAGAAGGGTTGTTCATGAACCCATTAAAAATGCTATGAGGAAAACAAAAAAATAGCTCTACTGTGAGACAAGCAAATAAGTTTTTCAACTAATTGTTGATATCTCTCTTCGTAAATAGAGATTGAATCGTCATTCCAATTTTTTTTAAAGGATCCATTGGTGTATTTATAGGCAGATACTCTAGCAAGTTAGTTCCCTTTAATAATTTAAAAATATATTTTATTGAGGGACAAATATCCCCTTGACTTTTTGTGTTACCTCCACGCTTAGAAAGTATTTTTTTGGAACAAGATCTTTGATTTCAAATTATTTAGCCAAGAAACATTTAAAATGTTTCAATGTTCTTCATAATTCCCTACAAAATGATATCATCAACAAATGATTTCTGCGTAAATCATCTAAACTATCCTCACTTTTAATCGCCATAAGAACTTACGGAGTTGTGTTGTTGGTAACTATTTTTAGCCATATAAAGATTTATTGAGTTTGCAAACATTATTCATATTGCAATTACTCTCAAATTTAGACGAATTGTTATATAAAATTCATCATTTAAGTCATGCTCTTGGTAACAATTTTAAGTCATATAAAAATGTATTAAGTCTACAAACTTTATTCATATTGCCATTACTCTCAAATTCAAAAGAAACTGTTATAAAAACTTTATCATCCAAGTTCGCATTTAAAAAGGTATTTTTACATTTAATTAATAAAATCAACAATATAAATTACCGCCAAGAAACAAAATTACCCGAACAATGTTCATTCAACAATTCGAGCAAAAGTTCCTTGATAATCAATTTCCTATATTTATGTGAACCTTTTTGCAAATAATATTGTTTTATATATATCAAAATACTCTTATCAAAATGTGTATTTTCCATTGAAGATCCAATTGTATCCAATAGATTTCTTCCGTTTGATTTGAATATTTCTATGTATTATTTCTTTCTAAAGCATAAATTTCTTCATAAATTGCAATTGAGATTCAATTACCATTATTTTCTTCAAGATTTTTTAGAACTTCCACTGTAAATAAATTCATAACAAAGGCATGATGAAACTTATGAAGTAATTTGTAATCAAAAAAATAATTATTGACCGAGAGTTTAGTGCAGTTCCTTATGCCTTTCTTGAAAGCAATTGAAACATTAAGATCATTAGAGTAAACACTGCATTAGGAAGTGATGTCAAGACTCAAATCATGCATTGGGTTTAGTTTAAGAGGAATGGTTTGTTAGACCTTATTAGTTGAATTTTCATGCCATCTAAAAGAGAATCCCCTCCTATCTTGTTGTCCTCACTGTTGTATATTTTATCAATCAGATGCCATAAAAAATTTTCACATTCAAAACTCATTATCAAACTCTCATCCAAGCCTATCTTAAAAACAAACTCAGCTTTATGCTTCTTCTCAAAGCATTTGACACTTGTTTTAGCATAGCATCCTCATCAAAGAAGCAAACTTAACCCAACCCAAAACAATTATTTTTATTGGCTACTCACCTCACCAATAATGGTACGAGGGTTATTCTCCTAATATTATACCATCCAATAGGTTTCTTCCTTTTGGTAAGATTTGAAAGTTTCAATGCATAATTTCTTTCAAGAGCATTAATTGCTTCATAAATTGCAATTCTCCATTCAAGCACCTTTAATTCTTCAATATTATTTTGAATCCCAATGCTTGATAAATTCTTGATAAAAGGGAGAAAATAACTTGTCAAGTAAAATATAATGATTAATAGCGAGTTTAGTGCAATGCTTTATGCCCTTCCTGAAAGCAAATGCTGAGATCATCATAAGAGTCATTGCTACATTGTGAAGTGATGTCAAGACTCAAAGTTTAGTGTACAAAAAAAGGTTTATTGCACTTTATTAGTTGAATTTTCTTGCCATTTAAAAGAGATGACCCATTGTGTCATGCTCGTTGTATGAGACCTTCTAAGCTTTAGGGCAGTGAAAAAAATAGTATTCAAGTGAGTGTGATTCAAGTAGGTAAGGAAGGGATATAGATTGAGATAAAATAGAACAAAACTCAAATTCATATACTGAGTTTTAACAAACCATTTAAATGAGAACTCAAGGAAAGATTGATTGATTTTTTAAAAAGATTAAATTTATTATAGTATAATGTTAGAAGAATAATACTAATATCATTATTGGTTTGGAGAACAACCAATAAAAATGCCTTTTTTTTTTTGGTTAAGTTTGTTTTGTTGATGAAGAAGACTACAAAAATAATAATAACTAACTAAATAAATAAATAATTCAAATACTTTGAAGAATAATGGAGCCTAGTTTCTTTAAGTGCAATGTCCAAGTTGTTGTTATGGTACAAGAGCAAAATACCCCAAATAAAGTCTCTCTAAAATAATAAGTTATTCAAAAATCATAAAACAAAAATTATTCTATTGCATTCTGCTCTTCAAAACGATCATTTAGATATATAGAACTGTAGGCTAATTCTCAAAAATGAGAGAGTTATGGAATTAATTTTAGTTTTGATAATTTTTCTCTAAAATTTTATTTTGATTGTGCTGAGTGTTAATATAGCACAGTATTGGAAACCCAATTTGCCACTAATCTCTACATGCAACAATAAGGTATATTAAGCACGGTTAAGACGAAATAAAGAATAAAATATTTATACATTTATGTATATAATTATTTGATTATATTTATAAGTGTATATATANCTAATATAGCAGTGTTGGAAACCCAATTTGCCACTAATCTCTACATGCAACAATAAGGTATATTAAGCACGGTTAAAACGAAATAAAGAATAAAATATTTATACATTTATGTATATAATTATTTGATTATATTTATAAGTGTATATATATTATAAACTAAGCCTTCAAACTACCATTTTTTTCCATCACGTTAGCTGGGTGGGTGAATATTGTGGGGAAAATCAGGGACAAGTAAGAAGAAGAGAAGCAAAAAGAAAGAGAGGAGAAAAAGAAGAAGGGTAGGGGAAGGCGAGAAGGAGAGAGAGAAAGGAAAGCGAAGTAGGTAAGGTAAGAAATTCGATTTTTTTTATTTAAATTTTGAATTTTAGTATTTTTCTTAATGGATCAATTTATAATCAGATTGATATGTTTNGAAAGGGAAGCGAAGTAGGTAAGGTAAGAAATTCAATTTTTTTTATTTAAATTTTGAATTTTAGTATTTTTCTTAATGGATCAATTTATAATCAGATTGATATGTTTATAGACTTTTATGAGGCGAAGTAACATTGGAATTGTTTAACAAACAGATTTTTGCTATGTTCGTCTAGAAAGGGTAAATCATCAATTAGGAAAGATACACATTCTAATATAAAAAATAATTTTTTTCTCTAATAGAAAAGATAAATTTTTTAGACTGTTATCAGTGCATTCATAATTAATTAGATTTGTGTTTACAATTCAACATAAATGCTTCATATATAAGAAAATATGTTTACAACCAATTATTAACGAACAAATGGCTGCACAATAATTTTGTCAATACTAGCTCACTAATTCTGATTATATAAATATTTTATTAATTGGTGAAACTTTTAAATAAATATTTCTATTATCTATAAACTAAGCATTTGTATCCGATGTTATTCAGCATATTTTAAATTGAATCGTATATTTATTTAAATATTCAATGATGATCATATTAAGCTTAAGAAATGTCATGATACGAGAGATTAGTAATAATAGGCTTATGATAAATGTACAAGTTAGCGACAAAAGTGGCCTATAAATAAATATGATAGTTTGTACATTTATGGCGACATAGATGAGCAAATATATGAACATGAAACTTGTACAAGTAGAGTGACAAATGTAAGCCCATGTGAAGACAGAAGGGTCCTTAAGTTAATATGCTTATGAAATATATACAGTTAGGGTTACAAAGGTAATCCTGGCTATTGAAATTAATTCCCAAAATGAGAGAAAATGTTCATTCTTACGCTAAGTAATGATTAAAATAGGAGAAATAAAGAAATATATGAAAAATCAATCACGTCCGACATCAACTGTGCATAATTCAAAATAGTATTTATAATATTGTAAATATTAATGCTCTTTTAAAGAGTTCGTTCAAGGAAATATTTTATTTATGATTAGACCAATTATTATTCAGATAATTTTGTTCTGCAATGACATAAGAAATTAGATTAAAATCAAGTTACTTATTTTAATTATCAGGTTATTTAAGTCTTGTTAGATTTGATTATCTTACTGAAGTTCATAACTCGTTGGATTGTTATAATTGTTTTTACTGGAAAAGACAAAGAAAAAATAAGGATAAATATAATCAGTGAAGTTTTGATATCATATTTTATTATATAGTTGATATAAAAAAAGAAAAATTTTAATAAATGAAATTTATGCTTCTTATTAAGAATTTTGGGTGTATTTTTTAGATTCTATGTAGATATATTCAAATGAAATCTTTTGGATTGTTTCTACTTAATTTGAATGGTTAAATTTTACTGGATTTGTGTAATTACGAGTAATGTTTTGTTCCAAGGGAATTTAGATGATTGAGTTAACCTCATACTCTATTATGATGCGTATACCAGGATAAATATTGGCAATATATTCAACCAGCTAAATCACACCTATCGCTCTGCATGAATTTAAAGAGCGGTCACAATGAGGAGTGACAATAAGATGGCCTCGATGAGAGTTTGATAACAAGTTTCTAATTTTAAAATCTTTTATGGCATTTGAATAATAAAATATGCAATAAAAAGAGACACCCAATCCCACCTAAAGTAATGTTTTAGGAAGTCTATTGCATATAAAAGAAGAAAAAAATTTATGCAACCAGACCATTTAATCGATATATACAACTTAATTGTGGAAATGCTAATAGCTAACAAGAGCACTGCAACAAAACCAGGTCATCATAGCCTGCGATTACAGTTGCTACTGAGTTTTTTCTTATAACTCATTATAAAAGGGAAAATAAAATCCAAGAACATGCTTCCCGTGCATAGTTTTTCCATTAACTTATTATCAAAAGAAAAATAAAAACAAAGAATATGCTTCCGATGCATCAAAAAGAGCATTGAAAGAAGTAATTTTTCTTTCAATTGCATGACAAATGAGGGNATTTTTTTAGACTGTTATCAGTGCATTCATAATTAATTAGATTTGTGTGTACAATTCGACATAAATGCTTCATATATAAGAAAATATGTTTACAACCTATTATTAACGAACAAATGGCTGCACAATAATTTTGTTAATACTAGCTCACTAATTCTGATTATATAAATCTTTTATTAATTGGTGAAACTTTTAAACAAATATTTCTATTATCTATAAACTAAGCATTTGTATCCGATGTTATTCAGCATATTTTAAATTGAATCGTATATTTATTTAAATATTCAATGATGATCATATTAAGCTTAAGAAATGTCATGATACGAGAGATTAGTAATAATAGGCTTATGATAAATGTACAAGTTGCTACTGAGTTTTTTCTAATAACTTATTATAAAAGGGAAAATAAAATCCAAGAACATGCTTCCCGTGCATAGTTTTTTCCATTAACTTATTATCAAAAGAAAAATAAAAACAAAAAATATGCTTCCGATGCATCAAAAAGAGCATTGAAAGAAGTAATTTTTCTTTCAATTGCATGACAAATGAGGGTTAATGCATTTTATTCAAAAGGAAAAAAAAAACGCAATACAATAAATAATAATAAAGAGTTAACTACCTTCTGTCAACTATGAGTCAGCTAGATCNATTTTCTTTCAATTGCATGACAAATGAGGGTTAATGCATTTTATTCAAAAGGAAAAAAAAACGCAATACAATAAATAATAATAAAGAGTTAACTACCTTCTGTCAACTATGAGTCAGCTAGATCATATAATATTAAAGTTTACAAGTTCCATTACCTAAGACATGTTTTGCTAATCAAACTTATTATTCCAGGATGAACATTGTGAACATATCTAGGTAAAATGAATGGGAAATGTGGAATTTAAACTGGAAATTAGAAGAATCNTGCAATAACAAAGCAAAACAATCAAGATAAATTATAAATATAAACAGTAAGGTCAACTTTGAGGACGGAAGACAACTATTTCAATCAGGGGGTGTACCATCTCACAAAATTAGATCCCTTGCAGCTAGATGTGCCTCAAGTGGTGCTAGAATAAATCAACAAAATAACTAGGGACTCACCATTTACTACTGGATTGTCTTTATTTAATGTATTAAAGTTATGAAAGACCCAAAAAAGCTGCAAACAATCCTGGTAGATTAAGTTTTGACTTGTTGAATCTATATGAACATTAAGGATGACTCATTTAGAAGCGAAGACAGCTTTAAAATATGCATACCTTAACTTTATTAGTTTAGCTCTTAGCAAAAAAAATAATTAAATTAAAAAAATGAAAACTTTGAGGTAGCATAGAAATCATGGCTTATAGTTTAACAGCTTTTACAACATGCCTCAAAAAGTAAAAAAAAAAAATCCAAAAAAGAAAATCAGCCATGTGACTTAAGACATAAAAGCATGGCACTGCCATTGAAATCCATCATTTATAACATGAGCTGCCATACTTGGTGGAATGGCAACGTCGTAAAGGCTTGTGTCATACATCATCACTGCTCAGATCAAATGAATAGATGAATCCATGCCAATATCATATATGCTGATCTTTTACAATTGCAGAAAGTTGGAATTTATTACAAATGGTATGAAAAAAGACAGTCTTATCACATAACTGGTTATGCAATTTCCAAATTCCTTACGAATTCAATCGAGTTCATTCAAGAAAATGAGCATTCGGGGATGCAAGCATCTGATATCAATATCATTAACAAAACATCATCATCAACAACAACAACAACAAAGCCTTAATCCCACTACTGGGGTCGCTTCATTTTTCTCTATTGCGTCCTACTTAGTGTCATATTTTCATTGCGTCCTATTTAGTGTCAAATTAACAAAACATCATACTAAAAAAAAACAAGTTTTAATAGATATTTTCCACGGCTCACTACATTTTATGCTAAATCCACCATCTAAATTCCCTAAGAATATAAGCCTTTCATTGTCCAAAATCCAAATAGTTGGGAACTGTGATATTAGAAATGTACAATTATCATTTTTTATTATAGCCTTTGGGATGAGGAACTAAGCAATGGACTCGCAACTATTTCAATCAGGAGGTGTACCATTCAAATAGTTTTGTCAAACTAAGCAATGCTTCAATGCAAAAGACAACCATTCCCAAATAGAGCTTAAAATTCCCAAATAAAGATTAAATAGAGCATTGGGATGAGGAACACCCAAAGATTTGAGTTGGGCCCAATACATCAATCGGTGACTACCATGAAGTCAAAACTTAAGTAAAAGAGTAAGTGCCAAAACATAATATATGATGATCCCAAACATGGAGTCATAGCTTACATAAATAATACTTATATGTATCATGTTAATCTCCATCGGACATAGGGCCCGTTTGGGCAACGTATAAGTGCGGCAGTGTTTTTAAAATGTCGTCTCATTGTTTGTGTGCGTTTTTAAAAACCCCGTTTTCTGTTTTCAATTAAACCCGGACCACGAGTATATCCCCGCGATCCGCATTCACACTCCAGCTTTTACCCACTTGCCCTCGCTAACCCGATCTTCGCCCTAACCCTTTCCTCTGTCGAAGCCAATCCTGCCTCCGTCGCTACCCATTTCGCCGAGAGGTTGCTCTCCCCTGGTAAGGAAATTCTTCTCCTCCCTCCTCTCCCCCATTTGGTCGAAAGTCTTCTCTAATATTGCGGTAAAGTAAGGTTTCCCTCCTCCGTCCTTCTCATATATTGTAGTGAAGAAAGGTTCTCTAGACTCACGGTGAAGAAAGGTTCCTCCCCTCCCTCCTCTCCTCCCTCCTCATATATTTGGCCGAAAGCCTTCTCTATACTCACGTGCTCTTTTTCTTTGAGAATGATCGAAGATGCTAAAAATCTGGAAGTGTTGAGAATGATCAAAGATGCTAAAAAACTAGATTCACTTTTTTTTATTATCAGTATAAGATCTTTCAATGTTTTACTGAAATTTTGGAAGCATCGAGAAAGGTTTGTTTGTTGTTTTACCATGTTAGAATGTGCTAACTGGAAAATTTCTTTGGCTAATTTCATGCCAATTTCTCTAAGCAGTTTATCATTTGTGGTTCATAATATATAAAAAGGTGGTTTGGGGATTTTGCTCTGATGATTTCGTGCCTGGCTATGTGAGTAATATTTTTAATCTGGGCCCCATGGAATTGTCCCCAAATGTATTTTTTAGTGTACCTGGAATTGGGAAATTAAGGTCACTTCAAGAACTAAATGGGTTTAATGTTAAGAATGAGAATGGTTATAGAATTGGGGTGTTGGAACATATGAGCGAGTTGTGCAAATTAAAAATGCATTTTCTGGAAAATGTGAAGGATGCTCAAGAGTCTCACACTACATAAATCTATGGGCATTTGCATGTACCATATATTTGGATCATCTAAGATTTTTTCTTCTTAGCTTTGTGTACTTTAACTAAACAATCCTATGATAGATGTTGAAGAATCTATAATTTGCTCCTCTGTTGCAAAAAGTAGAGAAGTTATTGCATTTTTTAGACAATATTAGTTATTATTATCAATTTCCACGATCTTTATTATTTCATCTAATTTTTAGGCTAACGTTTTCTCTCTTGAATAGTATTAATTTCATGTTAGCTTGTTTATCTCATAGTCAAAATGAGTAAAACTAAAGAGTCTAGATCATCGGCCATGTGAGATAAAGAGGTCACCCTATATTTTGAGATCTCTTTCTGAATATTTTGTGATCTCTGCCTGAAGGAGGTCAAGTTGGGTAATAAGCCGACCACCTATTTTAAAAAAGAAGGTTTGCAGAATCTTATGACTAAATTCAATGAATTGACCGAAAAGGATTATGATTAAATGAAACTCAAAAACAAGTGGGATCAATTAAAAAAAGAGTAAAAATTTTAGAAAGAATTCAAAAGGGGATCAATGGGATTGAGTTGGGATACACTGAAGCGGACAATTGATGAACCAGATGAATGGTGGGCTGAGAAGATAAAAGTAAATGCATACCTACATTTACTTATTGCATAGATTTTCACATTGAAATGATTTTACTAATAATTTTTCTTTTCTATTACAAGCAACGCTGCCAGCCACAAAATTCAAATTTAGCGGCATTGATCCAGTCTGCATAAGGAGCACTTTTGTGTTAATCAAAGTTTGAATCTTGACATAATTCTAATAAGTTTAACGCAGTAGTTTGCTATTAAACTAATAACAATTTGTTTTTTTGTTCTTCTTCTGCAACATAAGATGATGGTGTATGTTAATGCCCCTTTATTCTGCAACATAAGTTTTGGGTGATCTAAGGATGGCACAGGTTAATTTTGAATTTGAAAACAAGTAAAAACTATTGTTCTTGAGGTTTGATGAAGAGGGCCTTCCAGCAGTAGTTTAACAAGGTGTTGATGCAATCATGATGCATCTTCAACTGGTTATTCTTATATTTCCCAGTTGCATTTGAGTAAGCAAATCACCTGAAAGATATAAAGTAAATGTTACCTTTTGGGATGATCATGTACTGGTTCTTGACTATATCCATAGATGTAATTATTCAATTCTATGGAACTTCTTTCTTATGGGAACTTCTTTCATATGGGCTGCAAACTTATCTCAAGTTATTAAACTACGTTGTAGTTGGGTGTTTATTTTCATTTATCTACCTAGATAATTGTTTGTTGGTTATGCGTGTCACTGTGGCATGAATGTTTATCTGAATGATCTTTGCAACTGAAAGAATTTATTAGGTGAAGATATTCATATGCTTCCAATGGTGATGATGCGGCATCTTTGGATGGCCACGATATTCTTAGGTAACCAATGTTGTCATTACCACTGGGATTTATGGATACTAATCCGTGGATATGCAATTCCATGTCATATTTGAGCCCGCACAGCGGAGAGCTCTACCTGTAGCTTTGAATCGGTAAAAAAAGAGAAAAAATTAAATTTTGGAAATGTACTTTTAAAGCTTGTGGTTATTCCATAGCTTATTCAGTTGTTATGAGTTCCCTAATTACAGATTTTGCTAAACAAGGATTGATTTGCCTTCACATTTATGAGTTTTTCGTATTGTTATTTTTTTATTTGTTCTGCATTTAATTGCTTCTAAACAGCAAACACAAATATTCATTATGAGTTGAGCAAACACTTGAGATGGGGGTTCTATGAAAACATTTCTCTATACTTCCATTGTCAGCAATCGTTGCCTCCACACTTTGGTATGTAAATTTTCTTTATTTCCTCTATTTTTTTTACTGAAATATTCTCTTTTTAATAATTGCATAAAGATGAGTTCCAGTATTCAGAGAAATCCGGGCAAATGATGTGCTGTTGCGAAATGTCGTCATTTCTGCTGACCTCACGCCGACAACATAACTACGGAAGAAAGTTCTATAGGGGTCAGAGGTGAAAACACGTAACTGCGGCTTCTTCAGGTGGGCAGGCAATCCTTCAGATTCTACGTTATCCCAATAAGACAACGTTGCATGAGGTTCGACGGTGTCACAATCGGAGACTATCACTATGGTTTAAGTGTTTCCCAACTCATAATGTTGCTCGGGATTCGATCGTACACCAACCGAGCAATGGTTCTCATGAAATGTTACATTTGCATTTTAAATTGAATTTTATAATCCTATTACTAATTCTAGTTTTAATATGTATTTTGGTTTTAATTTTATATCTTAAACTCTATATTAAGTGAAGCCAGCATCAGAATTTTGTACTGTTATGAAATTACAAATTTGTTATACAACAAATATATGTATGTGTGTCTGTACTCTGAGTTAATTGTGTAATAAAATAAGAGTTATATGAAGTTCTTCACTTCGGTTTCTTCAGCTTCTCCTGCATTTTTTTTTTTTGAGTTTAGTTTCTTCTTATTCTCTCTCTGAAAAGACTTATTTGTTTCACCAAAATTTTAATGTTTCTATAATATTAAAAATATTATATCACATAACAAAATATTAACATTAACGCTTTTAACATATACCACATCTTTTCAAATATAGGTAAAATTATATAAATATAAAAATAAAATTTTATTTGTTAGATAGGACGCAATAGAAAAAAAAAGATTCATGTAGCTTATATATTTTAAGTGTGACAACATGTAATTTTGTTAATAAATTAAATTTAAATTAATTTATTTTAAAATTAGCATAAAATATAAATTATTGATTACAATTTATGTTACACATAATTTAAAAATAATTTTTGGAAAATTAAAATTTATAATATTTGAATAGTCTTTTACAACAAAAAACTGCAAATCAGTTATTTTTCAAACGCACAAACCAAACAGCTAAACAGTTTATCCAAAACATGGCAGAATGATCATTTATCCAAAATCAATTGTTTTCCAAATGCACAAACCAAACAGTCAGACAGCTTATCCGGATCAGCTATTAATCAGCAGATTATCATGATAAGCTGATTATTTAGATAAGTTGTATAAGTTGCAGCTGCCCCAAACAGACTCATAATCTCCTTTAAAAGAATAAATTGATCTAAGAGAATCTCAAAGACCTCATGGCCTTATGAATAATTTTTGGA
Organism: Phalaenopsis hybrid cultivar; assembly: GCA_002079205.1. Taxonomy (NCBI): domain Eukaryota; kingdom Viridiplantae; phylum Streptophyta; class Magnoliopsida; order Asparagales; family Orchidaceae; genus Phalaenopsis; species Phalaenopsis hybrid cultivar. Next base: position 573,070 of record JXCR01093371.1, read on the forward strand.
AATGAATAAGGCTGACCTTATCACTTCGTCAAAGCTAGGTACTTCAAGGCTACATTAGAATAATACTGGTGCAACATCAAATTCCACATAAGGAAATGGCTAAAGAAAAAAGAATAGTGATTTGCTAAAGATTTGAGCTGCCTCAGGCGTGGCTTTGTTATCCCCTCGAGCAAGGTAAATACAACCATGATATCGCATTGAATCATTCATGTATCAACTAGTTTCCATGTATTGACCGAAAGACTTAATTTCATTTCAAACTTCATTTTGGTAGGATTTGTTTAAATGATTCTGCTACTGCTCCATTTATAAATATCAGGCCTTGTACTGATTTGCGTAGTAATTAAAATCAATTCAGGTTCCTCCTAAACCAGTTCTCTCTCTCTCTTCTGAATTAAGTTATATGCTATACCGAAGAGCTCTAAATGAAAGGAAATCAAGCCCCACCGGCAACTTCCAACACTTGGAACTCCTTGAGGATGTGGTGGACACCTAGGGGAAGCTCGTGTCTTGCTTGAACAGATTTTAAGCATAAAGAACAAAACTTATTTGCTCCACACAACCTTTCTATATCCAAGGGGATGGCTAAAATGAAATTTTGGTTTTCCTATGGTCCTCCCTACAATTGGAACATGAGTCCCCTTAATATAAAAATTGTTATATGATTAAAAGAACCATGCACCAAAAGTGCAGATGTGACATTCAAGGAACCTGCAGTTAACGTTGCTTAATCATGAGGGATGCTCCATGAAAATCAAAAATGAAGTAAATCAGTCACTCCCAATTGAACAATCAGCTTTAATACCACTACATGGGGGGTGAAACATGGAGACCAAGTTAAGCCCAACATACAAAGAAATGGAATATTATCAATTAAAACCGTTAAACTACTCGATAAAACTATTCCTGAGAACCCAACACCTTATCTCATGACTACCATACGACCACTCAACGCATTCGTACGTATGAGAATGGTAGACTCTGATAGAGTGTTATTCACAATTTTCATAAAAATAATGAGTTTTCCTTCCTCAATCCTTCCATGGAAAATGTGTGATATGATTAAAAAAAACCACAAAAAAAATAGTTAAACTGGTAATATTTCACCCACTAACTAAAAGCAAGCACACAGCTTACGCTAGAGAAGTATGTAATGCTATCAATCTAGAGAAAAATAAATAAAAATAAAAAGTTATGACAAAGGATTTCTGAAAATAAAATTGGCAAACAAGCATCAAAGTTCAACAACAGAATCATGAGGCAAAAAAAGAAAAAAAAAACTAAAATTCATTACGGGAAGGAAAAACTATTAGTGGAAGAGAGATGAGACGAGTCGAGGGAAGCCCTCCGGCCGAGGANTAGTTAAACTGGTAATATTTCACCCACTAACTAAAAGCAAGCACACAGCTTACGCTAGAGAAGTATGTAAGGCTATCAATCTAGAGAAAAATAAAATAAAATAAAAAGGTATAACAAAGGATTTCTGAAAAGAAAATTGGCAAACTAGCATCAAAGTTCAACAACAAAATTATGAGGCAAAAAATAAAAAAATAAAAAACCAAATTTCATTACGGGAAGGAAAAACTATTAGTGGAAGAGAGATGAGACGAGTCGAGGGAAGCCCTCCGGCCGAGGAGTAGCGGGTGTGAGGCTCCGTAGAGCTCCATGGAGCGGCCTCCTAAAGATCCACAAAGGCTAGGGGGGACAAGCGATGGGTGGGAGAGAAAACCCATGCAAAACCGCGAAGGGGGGAATTACGCAGAAGCACATTCCGAGGTAGTAGGGCTGAGAGTACTCTATCCTGAGCTCGCTGTCTTCCCGCTTCCTCCGGCTGTGAGAGAGGAGGAGATTGCGATAAGTCTCGAGGAGAGCAGATGCACGAGTGAGCAACGATGAGTATCGAAAAGCCGAATGAAACTTTAAATGCCGACTCGGGTTTTGAGGCCGGTTTTGGGTCGAGTCGGTCACATCCGGTCTGAGTCGGTCGCGTCAGCTCAGATGGTTCTGATCGACACTCAGACAGTAAATTTAAGCGGGCTAATCAAAGGTAAAAACTTTCTGGACATAGCTCGGGCTGGTTATTGTGGCTGTTATGCAGGGGTTATTGAAATGGAATCGCGGAGTTTATGGGGAGTTATTTGGGTGTTATTGTGGGGTTATTATCATGGGTTATTGAAGTGAAACTTCGAAAGTTATAGGGGGTTATTGCAGGGAGTTATTGGAGTAGAACTGCGGAAGTTATTGGGGGGTTATTGAGAAATTATTGTGATGTTATTAGAATCAATGCCCCAATAACCCCCTAATAATATTTGCGGTTCTATTCCAATAACCACTACGGTTCCACTATAATAACCTATGTGGTTACACTTTAATATTTTTTTAAGTGGACACCATATATCACACATGGTGGCATATTACTAGAGTCCGCGCGCAAAGCAGCTTCCGGACTCCGGATGAAAAATTTTCTCCAATCAAAGCCCGACTCAAGGGTGTCGCGGTGTGGGTGGGAGGTTGAAAAAACCTTATGGATTTAGTAAATTAATCAAATGCCCTAATTTATTCCTTAATTTTGAGCAAATTTGAGTGAGCAAGTATAGTGAATGTGGAGAATGATTCAACTNTGGCAAGCGATGGGTGGCAGAGAAAACCCATGCAAAACCGCGAAGGGGTGAATTACGCAGAAGCACATTCCGAGGTAGTAGGGCTGAGAGTGCGCTATCCTGAGCTCGCTGTCTTCCCGCTTCCTCCGGCTGTGAGATACGGAGGAGATTGCGATAAGTCTCGAGGAGAGCAGACGCACGAGTGAGCAACGATGGGTATCGAAAAGCCGAATGGAACTTTAAATGCCGACTCGGGTTTTGAGTCCGGTTTTGGGTCGAGTCGGTCACATCCGGTCTGAGTCGGGTCGCGTCAGCTCGAGATGGTTCTGGTCGACACTCGACAGTAAATTTAAGCGGGCCAATCAAAGGTAAAAATTTTCTGGACGTAGCTCTATTTAGCAGAGGTTGAGGGGGCAGTTATTGCGGAGGTTATGCAAGGATTATTCAAATGGAACCCTAGAGTTTATGTGAGGTTATTGATGGGGTTATTACCGTGGGTTATTAAAGTGTAACTGTGAAGGTTATAGGGGGTTGTAGGCAGTTATTGGAGTAGAACTGTGGAAGTTATTGGGAGGTTATTGAGGTGTTATTGCGCTGTTATTAGAATTAACCTCACAATAACCCCCAATAACATTTGTGGTTTCACTCTAATAACCACCACTGTTCCACTAATAACATATGGTTACACTTTAATATTTTTTTAAGTGGACCCAATATAGCACACATGGCGGCAAATTACTAGAGTCCGCATGCAAAGCTACTTCCGGACTCCGGATGAAAAATTTTCTCCGATCAAAGCCCGACTCAAGGGTGTCGCGGTGTAGGTGGGAGGTTGAAAAAACCTTATGGATTTAGTAAATTAATCAAATGCCCTAATTTATTCTTTAATTTTGAGCAAATTTGAGTGAGCAAGTATAGTGAATGTGGAGAATGATTCAACTCGATGAAACTTTTTGGTTGTGTCTGATAATGAACTAATCGAACTAGGATGAGTTGGTTCACACCTAATTGAGAAGAAACCAATCAACCAATTAAGAATACTTTTCTAGCTAATAAATTTATAAAGAAAAGGGGTACGAAATTTTAAATAATCTTTTAACAAAAATGATAATTTTAAAATATATATATATGAAGGAGCTACTCCATGGGCTACTTGCCTCCCGCCCTTTTTTTTTAATTTCTTTTGGGCTATATAATTATTTGGAGCTCTAACACAATGACATCATTATAATATTAAAGAAGTTTTATTAATTATATGATGTATTTTATATAAATGTAAATATATTAAATGTCATAATGAATCAATTTTATTTAATGTTTTACATTAAATCGGTGAAACATAAACAAAATTCTCTAAAAACATATTTTTTTTTGTCTAAGTTGCCTATATGTTGGGTGGGCTACCCTATTCGCCAAGTTTTTTTTTTTTATTTCAATTTTTTAACTAATTTATATGATTANGAGCTACTCCATGGGCTACTTGTTTCTCGCCCTTTTATTTTTATTTCTTTTGAGCTATATAATTATTTGGAGCTCTAACACAATGACTTCATTGTAATATTAAAGTAGTTTTATTAATTATATGATGTATTTTATATAAATTTAAATATATGAAATGTCATAATGAATCAATTTTATTTAATGTTTTACATTAAATTGGTGAAACATAAACAAAATTCTTTTAAAAACAATTTTTTTTTCTAAGTTGCCTACATGTTGGGTGGGCTACCCTATTCTCCAAGTTTTTTTTTTTTTATTTCAATTTTTTAACTAATTTATATGATTATTAAGAACTTAAAAAAATTTAAATTTTATAATTAAGAAATTTTATTAAATGATTTTCTTAAAATTAATTTATAATTTTTTTAAGATATATTTTTTATTTTGTACGCTTCACTGGAAAAGCAAAATTAAGTGATTTTGGGTTTGAAGTGTTTTAAAGCAATGCTGAGATCTGAGGGTTTTCTCTTTTTTTCCAATCTATTGGGAAAACCCCTAGGGTTTGCTTCAAAGATCATCATATTGTGTTCTCTTATGTCTTAGGAGCTCGGCCCTTTTACCTTCTATGAATTTGTATTCCATTTATAGATGGAAACATACTTCTCGTAACTCTTTTCAACTTTCCTCATAATCTATCTTCTTCTCTGAAAATTTATTATACTCAAGATGTTGTCATTATGTATACTTATCGTGGTAGAATAATAATAGGAATAATCAAATCCATATTGTTCAAAAGAATAGGAGTATGCCTCCCATTTTGTTCTAGTACCTGACTTTAACGTTCATTTTGTTTTATATGTGTCGCCTGATATTAATATCCCTGATGATATCTCTTCTATAAGTCTTGAAATTNCTAATAGGAATAATCAAATCCATATTGTTCAAAGGAATAGGAGTATGCCTCCCATTTTGTTCTAGTACCTGACTTTAAAGTTCATTTTGTTTTATATGTGTCGCCTGATATTAATATCCCTGATGATATCTCTTCTATAAGTCTTGAAATTGATGATAAATGTGGTGAAATTAATATCCCTGCTAATATTTCTTCAGAAGTATGCACCACGATAACAAAAAACAGAGNCAAGAAATTTTATTAAATGATTTTTTTTAAATTAATCTATAATTTTTTTTAGATATATTTTTTATTTTGTACGCTTGACTGGAAAAGCAAAATTAAGTGATTTAGGGTTTGAAGCGTTTCAAAGCAATGCTGAGGTTTGAGGGTTTTCTCCTTTTTTTCAATCTATTGGGAAAAGCCCTAGGATTTGCTTCAAATATCATCATATTGTGTTCTCTTATGTCTTAGGAGCTCGGCCCTTTTAACTTCTATGAATTTGTCTTCCATTTATAGATGGAAACATACTTCTTGTAAATCTTTTCAACTTTCCTCATAATCTATCTTCTTCTCTGAAAATTTATTATACTCAAGATGCTGTCATTATGTATACTTATCGTGGTGGAATACTAATAGGAATAATGAAATCCATATTGTTCAAATGAATAGGAGTATGCCTCCCATTTTTGTTCTAGTACCTAACTTTAACGTTTATTTTGATTTATATGTGTCACCTAATATTAATATCCCTGATGATATCTCTTCTATGGGTCATGAAATTAATGATAAATGTGATGAAATTAATATCCCTGTTGATATTTCTTCAGAAGTATGCACCACGATAACAACAAACAGAGCGCAAACTTCATTTGGACGGACCTGATTTGTCGTTATGGGTTTCCACTAGTTATCATCATAAATAATAAGACAGCTCGCAACCAAGTTGTAAAAGACTTCTATCAAAATTAGAGGATCAACTTAAAGTTCGCATATGTGCATTATCCTAAGACTAATGGAAAAGCCAAAGACGACAAAAAAAATATCCTGAAATTGTTAAGGAAGACATCAAAGGAGCATAGTGGAATTGAGTCGAGATCCTTTCTTCTATTTTATGGGCAATCAGAACAACATCGTCCATGACAATAGGGAAAATGGTGTTCATGTTGTCGCACAAAATGGAAGCAATGTTTCCAGTCGAGTACAATTACCAAAGTAAAAGGGTCATCACAGCCTCAACATTTGATGAAGAAAATATGGTCAAGTTGCATAAGCCAACGATGAGGGGATGACACTTGTGCTCGAATTTGTAGAGGAAAAACAGGATAATTCATCTCTTCGATAGGAAGAAATAATGATGAGAACGACTCGGTACTACAACAGGCGCGCTTGAGAGAATATTTTTGCCCCCAAAAACCTTGTATTAAAGCTGGTTCGTCCAACCGACCAGACATGAACTAGCTTGTTCATTATCAACCAACAAGTTGCCTCTAGAGCGTACAATCGAAGCCAACAAAAGAAAAGGATTCCCTCGGACATGAAGCGGAGATGACTTGAAAAAATTATTTTTTCGAAAGAATTCTTTGTAGCACCATGAATAAAAAGCAAAGGCATTTTCATTCCAAATCTTGTACATTTATTCATTACAAAAAGAAATTATTAAAGACATATCACCACTAACTATGTGCACAATCCCATGTTTGAGCGACACTCAGGAAACTCAAGGTGTTCACCCAAAAGATTGTCAATATCTAGCTAACGCTCAGGGAATTCAAACTAGAGTGGTAGAACCAACAATGACACATGATATCCGATCAGTAAAATGTAACAAAAAATTGATAATGACGCAAGACATCTGATCAATAAAACCCAACTTTAAATAGCCAACAACGATGATTAACATTTGATCGACATCTTCCCAGGAATCGACCATCAATGCTCGAGCATTAAGAAAAACATGTCCCCTAACTCGATATAGGTCAAGTTCTGAATGTGGTTTCCTACTCATTAGCGACAAGATCCAAGGTGAGTAGAGCGCACCCGACCGATCAACTGATGCATATGAAATATAAGACTTGGGCAGTAACACATCTAAATTAACTAAAGACACTCTCTAGAGGTCGAACCATCACAAGTAAAAATACAATAAAGGTAAAAAGTATAAGACAAAGGTAAAAGCCGATTGAAAATTCATTTCATTTCATGAATAAAAGATTTACTAAAATTTCCTTTGAAGTTTTCTATGATTTACAAACAAATAAAGAAAAAAATCTTAAGTATAGATGAATTAAAGCTGAGTTAAGCATTAGAGGATCCCTCGTCATCCTCAGTGCTCTCACATCTGACTTGTCCTTCTCCTCTTCTTCGACCAAAGAGCAAGAGAGGAGTTTAGCAATCTCTTCTAAGTCCAACCACTTAGGATCGACAAGCTTCGCTTACATAAACTGATTGATCGTCTGTTGTGTCTCGAGCTAGAGGTGCTTAGTCTACAAAAAAAAACTCTTGTCTTCATTGTTGCCATCTTGCCCTTTGAAGTTTTATTCTCTTCTTGGGTGATTAACTACAACTTCGACTTACTATGCACCTCCGCCTTCGCTTCCTCCGGCCGCCGCTTAGCCATATTTGCCGGTCTCTCGGCTGCCTTTGCCAGCTTTTCAACAACCTTTGCTCGTTCCTCCACGAGCTTTGCCATCTTTTAAGCTTTATATGATCTCCACTCTAATGCCAAGTGGAGTGTAGATTGGAAGTGCAAGGCCTCGAATGTCATTAGCGGATATTGATCAACAAACAGACATAGGCTTAGGTGATTGTCCTCATGGGGATGCTCCTCAAAGTTGCGAGACCGGAGGAATATAGGGCTACGGTCAAAGTGTCCGAGTACAAGCTCCTCTTCATATTGGTAAAAGTAAACCACTCATCCTTGCTCGAGTATACCTTTGCCCCCTCCCTCTGCATAGGGGACAAAAAGCGAGAGGAACTCTTTTGTTTTTTTCTCAGAAGGAAGATACAAGGTACTCAAGTTGACCCTAGGAGCCTTTACCTTCGGCGACGGATTTCTTCCTCACAAGTGGCAGGTTCAGAATGTGGCTTGGGTTCAAAAGGAGCCACCAGAGAAGGTTGACTAGCTTCTCCTCTTTCTGACAACATAATAAAACTTATAACAACCGACCAAGGGGTCGTTGACCCAGCTTCCAGCCTCTCTTCTGAAGCCTCATCCTTAACTTCACTTTCTTCTAAAAAGCTTGATTTTGTTTAGCATCCTGGCATTGTGTTTTGAAAGGACCTATACCTACCAAAGAACTCTTAGGTCTCTCTCAATGAGAAACAACTCTCCAGTAGAGACTCTCTAAATCATAACTGAAGACTCAAAGACAGAAAATATAAAGTCCACATCCTCGGTGTTCTGTCAGACATGGGCCACTACTTGCGCCTTGTCCACTCTCACTACAGTCTCTGAGTGGACAAACTTTGCCCTCGGTTTTTTCTGGGCAACTGGAACGTCAATCTACTCCCCTCGTTCAGCCTCCTTAACATTAGAGGCAGCCTAGAGGGCAGCAGTCATCTAACTGGATTTCTCTGGCTGAAGCACCATGCTGATAATCAACGGATCGATGAACTGTTGAACTGACAATTGTCTCCTATAAATCGTGACCTCCTCGTCATGTACTTGGGTCGTCAGATTCTTTTTCTTCTTGTAAACACACACCCTATTGAGACGATCTAGATTCCTCAACCCAGGAGAGGTGAGCGGATGAGAAAGCACAGTTTTCAATCCTTCATCTTGTTTTCTAAACCAAGCAACAAGAATTTGCTTAAATTGCACATAACCATCTGGATCAACCTAAAATGAAAATATATAAGCTAAAAAGTTGTATCACCAGAGAGCTCCGATCCGACGACAGTAAATGATGTAAGTCATTATACTGACAATAGAGTTAGGCTTAATCTATGCCAAGATAACTCCATAATGATTAGTAACCTTGCCAAACTTCAGCTGGTCTCGGTAGAAGATGAGGTCATCCCAAACTTGTCATTCACTTGTGCACTCCCCCCAACGGTTTGAAGCTCTATTGTGAGCTCGAAGACATAAAAGTCATATAATCGAGCCACCTCCCTTGATAACAGAATCGATCCATCAGTCCCTGTGACCGATTCAAAGATTTGAGGAAAGTACTTTAGAGCCATCACGAAAGAAAAGGTATCATAAAATCAAGAAAAGGTAAGTGAAAGAAAGTTAGAGACCACAATGTCTGAGGGAACGAGCCTTTGGGTGGGAAAAGCAGAAGTCTCCAAGGTGGTCAAGGGTAGTAGAGCTACTTCCTTCCTCTCATTTTAGTCAAGTCGGTATATATCTCCTCTCCTTTCAGCTGAGCCATAACATAAGTTCTCCTCTCACCTTGCTCGAGTAAAGACAAGTTTCTCCAAATTGGAAGTAGAACAGTAAAGACCTGCAGATATGATATACAACACAGACTCATGGAGACTAATTCTAATACCTATATTTCATCCCAAACAAGCTTATGAGTTCGCATCAAACTTGGAAAATAAAAATTGAATGCCCTTCAATATTAGCAAAAAAAATATTTATGCAAACATTGTAAGGATTAAGGACTAAAGGCTGCATTACAGGACCTAAGAAAAAGGAATATGATCTACACAACCCTCACCCACAGAAGGTAAAGGATTCGAAAGGGTATTGCTCCTAATAACTACTCTTTTACTGGAGATAAAAGACCAACCAGCTGTATTAATCTATTCAATTGATTAATTCCAATTTAACCAATGTTAAAACATTTCAATTCATAACCAAATGGATGGTACAATAGAGCATTGCTGCTGCAAGCCCATAAGCACTAAGCTAGGGCAGTTTCATTATTTGGCTTTAAAGAAGAGAAAATATCCAATATATCCACATGGTTACGAACACAGCCTGGAGATTTCGAAAGTATATCATGCGCAACTTCGTGTCTCCCTGCTTCCAGTAAAGCTCTGAAAAGACGAAGAAAGACTGCAACGGATGGGAATTGTTTAACAGTCATTGCCTTCAAAAAACCCATAGCGTCAGAAACAGAGCCCGACTTGGACATATGAACCATAAATGGTTCCACAAATGGTGGAAATCCTTGTCCTTTCATCAACTCAAGGAGACTCATGGCTTCTTTCAAAGAACCCTGATTTACCAACTTTTCAATAAGAAGCTTATAAGTGCTGTGCTGTGGTCGATATTTCTTCTTCATGACCATATCTTTAAGAATCCTAAAAGCATCCATATTTCGATTCTTCTTAAAAAGCCTGCTGACCAATACTTCAAATGCACTGCCATCATCATGGCCACAACCATTGGTTTCAACCATTTCATGAAAATAAGAAACTGCCTTGTCGAGCTCACCAGCTAGAGCATGGTTCTGAACCAAAAATGCCCAGGCCTTCAGATTTGGAAAAAGGCCTAATTTTTCCAGGCTCCTCACATGTTCACAAGCCGCGTCAAGTTTTCCGGCTCCACACAAGCCTACAACTACCTGGTTATGTATTGAGCTATCTGCTACAAACCCCCCTTCCTCCATGGCCTTCAAGACGTTGCCACACTCTCCCAGTCTGCCAACACTCTTAAGTGATTTCAGTACACCCACAAAAGTTGATGCATTTATGGTATTTCCCGACTTTATAAAAATGGTAACAATCCTTGTTATCAAAGTCATGTCCAGATCTTTGCTGACAACAATCTTTTTTAAAATGTGCAAGAAATCACCAGCTGGTGGCTTTCCAGGACCAGCCAAGGCGAACTCATACAAATCTATAGCAGCAGCAACCATTTTCCTCTTTTGGAACCTATCTAAAACTGTAAAATATACATCATTCTCCAATTTATATCCANGTATATCCTATGGAATGATATGCTTACGGTTATAATAATTGCAGGACAATGAACTCGAGGTATTCAAGGAAGTCAAGACAAGTGATGTGCCGATGTGGACTACCGTCATTGCTACTCACGTCACGACAGACACATAGCTACGGGCGGCAATTCTACAGGTGCCCGCTGTGGGGGTAAGGACCGGAAGACTGCAAATACTTCAGATGGGCCGACGGTGCAACTGTTTCTACGATATCCCAATTCGACACAGCTGCTAAGAGTTCGATAGTACCACAACGGGAGACCACCTCATGTGGTTCGAGTTCTTCCGTTTCTACGATATCCCAGTCGGACAGTTTTGCTCAGGGTTCTGGAATGTTAGATGCAGGTGGCATGTGTCGTGATATGCTGCTACATTATAAAGTTAACATTATCATATTTTTACTTGTCATTTTAACATGTTATTTTTTCTTTTTTATGGGCTCTTATTATACTTTGTAGCAGTATGTGCTGATGCATTTGACTTTTGTATCTGTAACATATTCGTTTGATGTGATCGGATATGTTTTAGTTATATAAATATAAATTAACTTTTTTGTATTTTCTTGTCTGAACATTTTTCTTTATTTTTGTTGAGAAAATAACAAATTCTGTTGCACAGATTATTTATTTAATTAAAAAAAATTTGCAAATAAGTTGTTTACAAAACGCACTAATCAAACAGCTAAACGGTTTATTCAGAACAGGGGCAGAATAATCAATTTTCCAGAATCAGTTGTTTTCCATAAGCGCAAACCAAACAGTCAGACAGTTTATCCGAATCAGCTGCTCATCAGCAGATTATCAGGATAAGTTGCTTATCAGCACAAGCTGGATAAGCTACAGCTACCCCAAACATACCCTTAATTTCATTTCAAACTTCATTTTGGTAGGATTTGTTCAAATGATTCTGCTNCAGAGAAAACCCATGCAAAACCGCGAAGGGGGGAATTACGCTCAAGCACATTCCGAGGTAGTAGGGCTGAGAGTACTCTATCCTGAGCTCGCTGTCTTCCCGCTTCCTCCGGCTGTGAGAGGGAGGAGATTGCTATAAGTCTCGAGGAGAGCAGAAGCACGAGTGAGCAACAATGAGTATCGAAAAGCCGAATGAAACTTTAAATGCTGACTCGGGTTTTGAGACCGGTTTTGGGTCGAGTCGGTCACATCCGGTCTGAGTCGGGTCGCGTCAGCTCAGATGGTTCTGATCGACACTCAGACAGTAAATTTAAGCGGGCTAATCAAAGGTAAAAACTTTCTGGACGTAGCTCCGGGCGGTTATTGTGGCCGTTATGTAGGGGTTATTGAAATGGAATCTCGGAATTTATGAAGGGTTATTTGGGTGTTATTGCGGGGTTATTGAAGTGAAACTCCAGAAGTTATAGGGGGTTATTGCAGGGAGTTATTGGAGTAGAACTTCGAAAGTTATTAAGGGGGTTATTAAGAAATTATTGTGATGTTATTAGAATTAATGCCCCAATAACCCCCCCCCCCAATAATATTTGCGGTTCTATTCCAATAACCACTACGGTTCCACTCTAATAACCTATGTGGTTACACTTTAATATTTTTTTAAGTGGACACCATATATCACACATGACGGCATATTACTAGAGTCCGCAAGCAAAGCTGCTTCTGGACTCTGGATGAAAAATTTTCTCCAATCAAAGCCCGACTCAAGGGTGTCGCGGTGTAGGTGGGAGGTTGAAAAAACCTTATGGATTTAGTAAATTAATCAAACGCCCTAATTTATTCCTTAATTTTGAGCAAATTTGAGTGAGCAAGTATAGTGAATGTGGAGAATGATTCAACTTGATGAAATTTTTTGGTTGTGTCTGATAATGAACTAATCGGACTAGGATGAGTTGGTTCACACCTAATTGAGAAGAAATCAATCAACCAATTAAGAATATTTTTCTAGCTGACAAATTTATAAAAAAAGGGGTGGGGAATTTTAAATAATCTTTTAACAAAAGGATAATTTTAATATATATATATATATATATATATATACATTATG
>JXCR01093371.1:587440-607258 GCA_002079205.1 Phalaenopsis hybrid cultivar
ATATATATATTATACATACATATATATACATACATACATACACATATATATACATACATACATATATACATACATACATACACATATATATACATACATACACATATATATATTATACATACATATATATACATACATACATACACATATATATACATATATATATATATGTATGTATGTATGTATACATACACATATATACATATATGTATACATACACACATACATATATGTATATATATATATAGATATATATATGTATATATGTGTATGTATACATACATACATATATATGTATGTATTTATGTATACATACATATATATATATATATATATATTATACATACATATACATATANAAATGTGGTGAAATTAATATCCCTGCTAATATTTCTTCAGAAGTATGCACCACGATAACAAAAAACAGAGCGCAAACTTCATCTAGACGGACTTGAATTGCGTTATGGGTTTCCACTAGTTATCATCACAAATAATAAGACAGCTCGCAACAAAGTTGTAAAAGACTTCTATCAAAATCAGAGGATCAACTTAAAGTTCACATATGTGCATTATCCTAAGACTAATGGAAAAGTCGAAGACGACAAAAAAAATATCCTAAAATTTTTAAGGAAGACATCAAAGAAGCACAGTGGAATTGGGTCGAGATCCTTTCTTCTATTTTATGGGAAACATTTGAAGAAGAAAATATGGTCAAGTTGCAAAAGCCAACGATGAGGGGATGACACTTGTGCTTGAATTTGTAGAGGAAAAACAGGATAACTCATCTCTTTGATAAAAAGAAATAATGATGAGAACGACTCGGTACTACAACAGGCGTGCTTGAGAGAATATTTTTGCCCTCGAAAACCTTGTATTAAAGCTGGCCAGTCCAACCGACCAGACATGATCTGGCTTGTTCATTATCAACCAACAAGTTTCCCCTTGAGCGTACAACCGAAGGCCTACACAAGAAAAGACGTCCCTCGGACATGGAGCGGAGATGACTTGAAAAAATTATTTTTTCGAAAGAATTCTTTGTAGCAACATGAGTAAAAAGCAAAGGCGTTTTCATTGCAAATCTTGTACATTTATTCATTACAAAAAGAAATTATTAAAGACATATCACGACTAACTNTAGACATGGAGCGGAGATGACTTGAAAAAATTATATTTTCGAAAGAATTCTTTGTAGCACCATGAGTAAAAAGCAAAAGCGTTTTCATTGCAAATCTTGTACATTTATTCATTACAAAAAGAAATTATTAAAGACATATCACGACTAACTATGTGCACAATCTCATGTTTGAGCGACACTCAGGAAACTCAAGGTGTTCACCCAAAAAATTGTCAATATCTAGCTAACACTCAGGGAATTCAAACTAGAGTCGTGAACCGACAATGACGCATGATATCCAATCAGTAAAATGTAACAAAAAATCGATAATGACGCAAGACATCTGATCAATAAAACCTAACTTTAAATAGCCAACAACGATGATTAACATTTGATGGACATCTTCTCAGGAATCGACCATCAACGCTCGANAGAACTGACAATGACGCATGATATCCAATCCGTAAAATGTAACAAAAAATCGATAATGACGCAAGACATCTGATCAATAAAACCCAACTTTAAATAGCCAACAACGATGATTAACATTTGATGGACATCTTCTCAGGAATCGACCATCAACGCTCGAGCATTAAGAAAAATATGTCCCCTAACTCGATATAGGTCAAGTTCTGGATGTGGTTTCCTACTCATTAGCGAAAAGATCTAGGGTGAGTAGAGCGCACCCGACCGATCAACTGATACATATGAAATATAAGACTTGACTTGGGCAGTAGCGCGTCAAAATTAATTAAAGACACTCTCTAGAGGTCGAACCGTCACTAAGTAAAAAATACAATAAAGGTAAATGTATAAGACAAAGGTAAAAACCGATTAAAAATTCGTTTCATTTCATGAATAAAAGATCTACTAAAATTTCCTTTGAAGTTTTCTATGATTTACAAACAAATAAAGAAAAAAAATCCTAAGTATAAACGAANATAAATGTATAAGACAAAGGTAAAAGCCGATTAAAAATTCGTTTCATTTCGTGAATAAAAGATTTACTAAAATTTCCTTTGAAGTTTTCTATGATTTACAAACAAATAAAGAAAAAAAATCCTAAGTATAAACGAATCAAAGCTGAGTTAAGCATTAGAGGATCCCTCGTCATCCTCAGTGCTCTCATCCTCTAACTCGTCCTTCTCCTCTTCTTCGGCCAAAGAGCAAGAGAGGAGTTTAGCAATCTCTTCTAAGTCCGACCACTTAGGATCGACAAGCTTCGCTTACACAGACTGATTGATCGCCTGTTGTGTCTCGAGCTAGAGGTGCTTAGTCTATAAAAAAAAATCTCTTTTGTCTTCATTGTTGCCATCTTGCCCTTCGAAGTTTTATTCTCCTCTTGGGTGACTGACTACGACTTCAACTTACTATGCACCTCCGCCTTCGCTTCCTCCGGCCGCCACTTAGCCATATTTGCCCGTCTCTCGACGACCTTTGCCAGCTTTTCAACAACCTTTGCTCGTTCCTCCACGAGCTTTGCCATCTTTTAAGCTTTATATTATCNTCTCTTTTGTCTTCATTGTTGCTATCTTGCCCTTCGAAGTTTTATTCTCCTCTTGGGTGACTGACTACAACTTTGACTTACTATGCACCTCCGCCTTCGCTTCCTCCGGCCGCCGCTTAGCCATATTTGCCCGTCTCTCGGCGGCCTTTGCCAGCTTTTCAACAACCTTTGCTCGTTCCTCCACGAGCTTTGCCATCTTTTAAGCTTTATATGATCTCTACTCTAATGCCAAGAGGAGTGTAGATCGGAAGTGCAAGGCCTTGAATGTCATTAGCAGATACTGATCGACAAACTGACATAGGCTTAGGTGATTGTCCTCATGGAGATGCTCCTCAGAGTTGCGAGACCGGAGGTATATAAGGCTACGGTCGGAGAGTCCGAGTACAAGCTCCTTTTCATATTGGTGAAAGTAAACCACTCATCTTTGCTCGTGTATACCTTTNTCTCAGAGTTGCGAGACCGGAGGTATATAAGGCTACGGTTGGAGAGTCCGAGTACAAGCTCCTTTTCATATTGGTGAAAGTAAACCACTCATCTTTGCTCGTGTATACCTTTGCCGCCTCCCTCTGCATAGAGGACCAAAAGCGAGAGGAACTCTTTTGTTTTTTTTCTCAGAAGGGAGATGCAAGGTACTCGAGTTGATCCTAGGAGCCTTTACCTTCAACGACGAATTTCTTCCTCACGAGTGGCAGGTTTAGGTTGTGGCTTGGGCTCAAAAGGAGCCACCAGAGAAGGTTGACTAGTTTCTCCTCTTTNTGAGAGGAACTCTTTTGTTTTTTTTTCTCAGAAGGGAGATGCAAGGTACTCGAGTTGATCCTAGGAGCCTTTACCTTCGACGACGGATTTCTTCCTCATGAGTGGCAGGTTTAGGTTGTGGCTTGGGCTCAAAAGGAGCCACCAGAGAAGGTTGACTAGTTTCTCCTCTTTCTGACAACATAATAAAACTTATAACAACAGACCAAGAGGTCGTTGACCCTGCTTCCAGCCTCTCTTCTGAAGCCTCATCCTTAGCTTCACTTTCTTCTAAAAAGCTTGATTTCGTTTAGCATCCTGGCATTGTGTTTTGGAAGGACCTATACCTACCAAAGAACTCTTAGGTCTCTCTCAATGAGAAACAACTCTCTAGTAGAGACACTCTAAATCATAACTGAAGACTGAAAGACGGAAAATATAAAGTCCACATCTTCTTCTGTGTACTCTCAGACATGGGCCACTACTTGCGCCTTGTCCACTCTCACTACAGTCTCTGAGTGGACAAACTTTACCCTCGGTTTTTTCTGGGCAACTCGAACGGCAACCTACTCCCCTCGTCCGGCCTCCTTAACATTAGAGGCAGCCTAGAGGGCAACAATCATCTAATTGGATTTCTCTGGCTGAAGCACCATGCTGATAATCAACAGAATGATGAATTGTTGAACCGACAATTGTCTCCTACAAATTGTGCCCTCCTCATCGTCAGATTCTTTTTCTTCTTGNGCCAAAGAACTCTTAGGTCTCTCTCAATGAGAAACAACTCTCTAGTAGAGACTCTCTAAATCATGACTGAAGACTGAAAGACGGAAAATATAAAGTCTACATCTTCTTCTGTGTACTCTCAGACATGGGTCACTACTTGCGCCTTGTCCACTCTCACTACAGTCTCTGAGTGGACAAACTTTGCCCTCAGTTTTTTCTGGCAACTCGAACGGCAACCTACTCCCCTCGTTCGGCCTCCTTAACATTAGAGGCAGCCTAGAGGGCAACAATCATCTAACTGGATTTCTCTGGCTGAAGCACCATGCTGATAATCAACAGAACGATGAATTGTTGAACCGACAATTGTCTCCTACAAATTGTGCCCTCCTCATCGTCAGATTCTTTTTCTTCTTGTAAACACACACCCTATTGAGACGATCTAGATTCCTCAGCCCAGGAGAGGTGAGCCGATGAGTAAGCTCAGTTTTCAATCCTTCATCTTGTTTTCTAAACCAAGCAACAAATATTTGTTGATCGAACTAAATTGCACATAATCATCTAGATCAACCTAAAATGAAAATATATAAGCTAAAAAGTTGTATCACCAAAGAGCTTCGATCCGACGACAGTGAACAATGTAAGTCATTATACCGACAATAGAGTTAGGCTTAATATATGCCAAGATAACTCGATAATGATTGAAAATCGCTCGCAATTCGTATCAGAAGAGTCACCTTGCCAAACTTGAGCTGGTCTCGGTAGAAGATGAGGTCGTCCCAAACCTATCAGTCACTTGTGCACTCCCCCCAACGGTTTGAAGCTCTATTGTGAGGTCGAAGATATAAAAGTCATATAAANAAAGCACAGTTTTCAATCCTTCATCTTGTTTTCTAAACCAAGCAACAAGTATTTGTTGAACGAACTAAATTGCACATAATCATCTAGATCAACCTAAAATGAAAATATATAAGCTAAAAAGTTGTATCACCAAAGAGCTTCGATCCGACGACAGTGAACGATGTAAGTCATTATACCGACAATAAAGTTAGGCTTAATATATGCCAAGATAACTCGATAATGATTGAAAATCGCTCGCAATTCGTAGCAGAAGGGTAACCTTGCCAAACTTGAGCTGGTCTCGGTAGAAGATGAGGTCGTCCCAAACCTGTCAGTCACTTGTGCACTCCCCCCAACGGTTTGAAGCTCTATTGTGAGGTCGAAGATATAAAAGTCATATAAACGAGCCACCTCCCTTGATAACAAAATCGATCTATCGGTTCCTGCGACCGATTCAAAGATTTGAGGAAAGTATTTTAGAGCCATCCATAAGAAAGAAAAGGTATCATAAAATCAAGAAAAGGTTAAGTGAAAGAAAGTTAGAGACCACAATGTCTGAGGGAACGAGCCTTTGGGTGGGGAAAGCAGAAGTCTCCAAGGGGGTCAAGGGTTAGTAGAGCTACTTCCTTCCTCTCATTNCCATAAAATCAAGAAAAGGTTAAGTGAAAGAAAGTTAGGGACGACAATGTCTGAGGGAACAAGCCTTTGGGTGGGGAAAGCAGAAGTCTCCAAGGGGGTCAAGGGTTAGTAGAGCTACTTCCTTCCTCTCATTTCAGTCAAGCCGGTATATACCTCCTCTCCTTTCAGCTGAGCAAGTTTCTCCAAATTGGAAGTAGAACAGTTAAGACCTGCAGATATGATACCTATATTTCATCCCAAACAAGCTTATGAGTTCGCGTCAAACTTGGAAAATAAAAATTGAATGCCCTTCAATATTAGCAAAAAAAAAATTTATGCAAACATTGTAAGGATTAAGGACTAAAGACTGCATTACAGGACCTAAGAAAAAGGAATATGATCTACACAACCCTCAGCCACGGAAGGTAAAGGATTAGAAAGGGCATTGCTCCTAATAACTACTGTTTTACTGGAGATAAAAGACCAACCAGCTGTATTTATCTATTCAATTGATTAATTCCAATTTAACCAATGTTAAAACATTTCAATTCATAACCAAATGGATGGTACAATAGAGCATTGCTGCTGCAAGCCCATAAGCACTAAGCTAGGGCAGTTTCATTATTTGGCTTTAAAGAAGAGAAAATATCCAATATATCCACATGGTTACGAACACAGCCTGGAGATTTCGAAAGTATATCATGCGCAACTTCGTGTCTCCCTGCTTCCAGTAAAGCTCTGAAAAGACGAAGAAAGACTGCAACGGATGGGAATTGTTTAACAGTCATTGCCTTCAAAAAACCCATAGCGTCAGAAACAGAGCCCGACTTGGACATATGAACCATAAATGGTTCCACAAATGGTGGAAATCCTTGTCCTTTCATCAACTCAAGGAGACTCATGGCTTCTTTCAAAGAACCCTGATTTACCAACTTTTCAATAAGAAGCTTATAAGTGCTATGTTGTGGTCGATATTTCTTCTTCATGACCATCTCTTTAAGAATCCTGAAAGCATCCATATTTCGATTCTTCTTAAAAAGCCTGCTGACCAATACTTCAAATGCACTGCCATCATCATGGCCACAACCATTGGTTTCAACCATTTCATGAAAATAAGAAACTGCCTTGTCGAGCTCACCAGCTAAAGCATGGTTCTGAACCAAAAATGCCCAGGCCTTCAGATTTGGAAAAAGGCCTAAATTTTCCAGGCTCCTCACATGTTCACAAGCCACGCCAAGTTTTCCAGCTCCACACAAGCCTACAACTACCTGGTTATGTATTGAGCTATCTGCTACAAACCCCCCTTCCTNACTCCTCACATGTTCACAAGCCGCGTCATGTTTTCCAGCTCCACACAAGCCTACAACTACCTGGTTATGTATTGAGCTATCTGCTACAAACCCCCCTTCCTCCATGGCCTTCAAGACGTTGCCACACTCTCCCAGTCTGCCAACACTCTTAAGTGATTTCAGTACACCTACAAAAGTTGATGCATTTATGGTATTTCCAGACTTTATAAAAATGTTAACAATCCTTGTTATCAAAGTCATGTCCAGATCTTTGCTGACAACAATCTTTTTTAAAAGGTGCAAGAAATCACCAGCTGCTGGCTTTCCAGGACCAGCCATGGCGAACTCATACAAATCTATAGCTGCAGCAACCATTTTCCTCTTTTGGAACCTATCTAAAACTGTAAAATATACATCATTCTCCAATTTATATCCANTTTATTTCTCAATCTTTTTTAAACTATACTTAAATCTTATTTGAATGAACTTTATTGACATGATTTGAACAAGATATAAATATGATTTCAATACTTTAAAATAAGATTTAAGTTTGGTTGAATATGATTTGAATAGGTTATAGCAAGGTTTTAATAATAATAATCAAGCATGGATCAAGAGAAGTCCATATGCATGGTTTGAACCATATTGAAGCATGGTTCAATTTAAACATAAGCCCAATATGTTATAATCCAATAGCTAGATCACATCACAATGAAAATTACTTTATTATTATGTAATATGCATAAAATCATTTTGGTAATTGTTATACTTAAATCAAATCACTTATAAGATGAGTACAATCACAAGATATTTGTATTTTAATTTATAATTATGAGTTATGACCAACAAGCTAAAAGTTGAAGGAGTGATCAAAATTATTTTACAATTTTACCTAATCAAATGTCTCATTTTTTGCATTAATATTCAGTGGAACATTTTAACATTGATCTATAAAAGATTTAATAATGACATGTGTCATTCCTTCTAATATTCAACCTGAAATTTTTTTATCGATTTTTTTCATCACACTCTCAGACATCTACATGCATAGAAAGATAAATAAAATGAGCAAAATTTAAAAGTGATAGTGAGCGCAAAATTTGAATAATAATCACGCCAAGAATTAATTTTTAATTTTGCTTAAAACTTGATGAAATATTGGTCAACACTGACAGAACACATTTGGTTATTTTTTGAATCAAACACAAATATTCTTCAATCATTACTCAAATATGATCATTTTTTTTTCATTTTTATTTAAATCCTCATCAAACATTTTTATCATTATTTAAAATCTATTAAAATAAGCTTTNACATGTGTCATTGCCTCTAATATTCACAGCCTCAATTTTTTTTTATCGATTTTTTTCATCACACTCCCAGACATCTACATGCATAGAAAGATAAATTAAATGAGCAAATTTTAAAAGTGATAGTGAGTGCAAAATTTTGAATTTGAATTATAGTTGTTTAATGTTTGAATAATAATCAGGCCAATAATTAATTTTTAATTTTGCTTAAAACTTGATGAAATATTGGTCAACGTTGACATAACTCATTTGGTTATTTTTTTGAATCAAACACAAATATTCTTCAATCATTACTCAAATATGATCAATTTTTTTTCATTTTTATTTAAATCCTCATCAAACATTTTTATCATTATTTAAAATCTATTAAAATAAGCTTTAAATGTTTAATCATGACATGATGGCTGATTATTAGCCCATTTATTTTAGTTATAAGCTTAGGATTGATAGTTACAAGGGATTTATAGTACATATTTAAGCAAACAGTTAGATTAGATCTTTTCTTCATATTTGATAGAGCCTAAAATGTTCATATGCACATAATACCTAGGAAAGAGCTGTGTGAGGATAAAAGAGTTAAGAATAGAGAAAGATAAAAAAAACACCTGGAATGTATTGCTATGAAAGGAGTGGTCCCTCGAGAATGTTGAATCTTGAAATGCTTCTGAGCTCATATCACCAAAGAAAAACTNCACTTACAAGGGATTTATAGTACATATTTAAGCAAACAATTAGATTAGATCTTTTCTTCATAATTGATAGAGCCTAAAATGTTTATATGCACATAATACCTTGGAAAGAGTTGTATGAGGATGAAAGAGTTAGAAATAGAGAAAGAAAAAGAAAACACTTGGGATGTATTGTTATGAAAGGAGTGGTCCCTCGAGAATGTTGAATCTTGAAATGCTTCTGAGCTCATATCACCAAAGAAAAACTATGCAAAGAGAGAAGAACTATAGTAGCCTGACCAAGACTAGACCACCCAGGGTTAATCCTAAGGCTTGACCATCCTATGAGGACTCTCTTTTGAGTTCCCTCATATTGACCCCACCTACTAAGTGCTAGAGGTTATGACTAATATGTGGAACTTCAAGTTGAGCAAGGAAGAGTTTAGAAATTTTAATGACAAGGGTTCCTTTTCTAGTCGTCTAGGAATATTCAACGGGAAAGTTCTATGACTAGACCCTAGGCTACTAAGGAGGAAACTAGATCTCGACCAAAAGTGAGGTCAACAATACTCAAATGAGATATGGTCCATTAAGAAAATAAAAGAACACAACCCAAGCAAAATATGATGTGTTTGGGAAGAGAATATGCAAGTGGATTTGACCACAAGAATAGAATCCTAAATTAATATGGGCATGTCCAAATAACAATATTTAGGTGAAAGAAGATTTAGAGAAAAGTGACTCCTTTGAATCAAGGATGCCTTGGACAAAGATGATATACCTTGACAACGAAATTAAAATAATTGGGATATGATTCAACCCCCAATGAACAAAATATGTATGCAATGATCTAAATGAAAATCTTATACTTGGCTACATGATGGCATGCGATGATCAACATAAATTAAGTGATAAATGTGTGAGAGACATGATAATATATATCTTAAATGAATGCTCTATAGTACTCCAAGGATAATGGGAGGTTAAACTCCACATGTTAATGACATGAACTACCCTACAAGATGTGAATATTTATAAGGTGATAAACTAATATAAGTGTGCATCAATGTCTAGGAGTACATCTCAATCCTTGAAGATCAAATTATGACTTGACAGACTAAAGAAAGTATGCAAACTAATAGTGATGTTTGCGAGCTATGTTCTTAATTAATATGATGCTATGAAGCATGTATGAATATTATGATCATGATAAAATGATATATAGTCTAATGAAGGTTTGAATCTCATGTAATCAACTCAATGTACCAACCTAGGTGGACAAAGGGAGTTCAAATCATGTGAGTGCTCATAAAGACTCAATTAAGCTCTAGATAAATTGCTAATGAGCAAGGGTATTGGGGTAAATAAGTTTATACAATTACCATTCGCTAAAATGTATCCTAAGTTTATAAAATTTATAGCTTTATTATT
The DNA here is from genome assembly GCA_002079205.1 of Phalaenopsis hybrid cultivar. NCBI lineage: Eukaryota > Viridiplantae > Streptophyta > Magnoliopsida > Asparagales > Orchidaceae > Phalaenopsis > Phalaenopsis hybrid cultivar. The sequence goes on from JXCR01093371.1 coordinate 597,670, forward strand.
AAAAAATTAAAGCCTATATTTTCTTTTAAATGCAAGGATGGATAATTATAATGCATGAAATTAATAAAGACATTATGTTTAAATTAACTTAATTTTATAATAATTTTTTCATATTAAAATCATCTATAGGAGTTCATGTCCATAATTAACTTAGGTGCACTGTCACTCAAAGTATATAATAAATATGTTGGGTGTATTCATTATAATTGTTAAATTCATTGAATGTTCATCCTATACATTTAAATTAACTTATTTTAAAAATTTCTTAATATTAATATTATATTTTTAATACTAATGAAAAGTGTTTAACATAAAACTGATGATAGCCAAATTATGATCAGATTATATTCGTACTATATGTTTAATCTTTGCATATTCATATGATGCATATCCATCTATACTCTACAGGTCAACGTGACAAGAAATATTAAATATAAAAAACAAATACTTCTATTCGCTTTGCTGGTGATAAGGGGTAATATGTATCAGACGACTAATTAGGGGGCTCCTCTAGGTAGAGTGATGCCCAAGATCAGTACCATTGCAAATAATTAGCCAGTTCTTGTTCTCCGTCTCCTTGCGGTGGGTTTAATGGTATTATATACGTCCGACGACTATTTCATACTTCGATATACCTCTGGTGAGTCTGTCATAAAGCTTTTAATTTTTGTCAAGTTCATCTCTCTACACAAAGCTTTTAATTTTAATGGAATTTAGAGCAATATTTCAAAAAAGCACAAATAATATTACATAATAGAGAAAACAACATAATATAATTACATAAATTTAATTATATCATTAATAATAAATAGAAGAAGTTAAGAGTAACACCAAAAGAAAATCAGCAGAGCACTCAATCCAATAATTCTCGCGGTCCTTTACAAAATTTACCCAATTCTAAATTCAATCATATTTTTTACTGGATTTATAATTCATTGGATCAAACTCCTGAAATCTTAGAACTCGTGCAATGCTGCAACAAAATAATGCCCTTAGTCAGATTTAGTAAATCCTATAAATTTGAAATTGGTAAGTATTGAAGTATTTAAATTCTACAAATTATTTAGTATGATAATTGTTAAATTTGATTAAATTATGTGATATTATTTGATCATTTATTTTAGGATTTAAATTTAAATATGATTTTAATATCACCAATTAATGAAATAATTATTAAGTTTGATTAAATTCAAATTAAGTTATTTATTCATGATTGTGCTAATTAATACTTAAGTATTTGTTGAACAAGTTCAACAATAATAATGGTTTTATTAAAAAAATAAATAATAATTTTATAATGCAATGTTAAATAAAAATTTAACATACAATGATTAATAATTAATTAGTTGTTTATTGAACTAATTATTAATTTTAGAATTTTATTAAATTAATTATTGTTAAATATATAATTTGATAACATAATAATTAATTATAAAATAGTTACATAGAAGTTTATCTAATTATAATTANTAGAGAAGAACTATAGTAGCCTGACCAAGACTAGACCACCAAGGGCTAGTTCTAAGGCTTGACCATCCTATGAGGACTCTCCTTTGAGCTCCCTCATATTGACCCCACCTACTAAGTGCTAGAGGTCAGGACCGATATGTGAAACTTCAAGTTGAGCAAGGAAGAGTTTAGAATTTCTAATGACAAGGGTTCCTTTTCTAGTCCTCTAGGAATATTCAACAGGAAAGTTCTATGGCTAGACCCTAGGCTACTAAGGAGGAAACTAGACCTCAACCAAAAGTGAGGTCAACAACACTCAAATGAGATATGGTTCATTAAGAAAATAAAGAACACAACCCAACCAAAATATGATGTGTTTGGGAAGAGAATATGCAAGTGGATTTGACCACAAGAATAGAATTCTAAATAAATATGGGCATGTCCAAATAACTGATTCAGGTGAAAGAAGATTTAGAGAAAAGTGGCTCCTCTGAATCAAGGATGTCTTGGACAAAGATGATATAACTTGACAACGAAATTAAAATAATTGGGATATGATTCAACCCTCAATGAACAAAATATGTATGCAATGATCTAATGAAAATCTTAAACTTGGCTACATGATGACATGCGTTGATCAACATAAATTAAGTGATAAATGTGTGGGAGACATGATAATAAATATCTTAAATGAATGCTCTAGAGTACTCCAAGGATAATGGGAGGTTAAACTCCACATGTTAATGGCATGAACTACCCTACAAGATGTGAATATTCATAAGGTGATAAACTAATATAAGTGTGCATCAATGTATAAGGGTACATCTCAATCCTTGAAGATCAAATTATGACTTGACAGACTAAAGAAAGTATGCAAACTAATAGTGATGTTTGCAAGCTATGTTCCTAATAATTTAATATGATGCTATGAAGCATGTATGAATCTTATGATCATGATAAAATGATATATAGTCTAATGAAGGTTTGAATCTCATGTAATCAACTCAATGGACAAACCTAGGTGGACAAAGGGAGTTCAAATCATGTGAGTGTTCATAAAGACTCAATTAAGCTCTAGATAAATTGCTAATGAGCAAGGGTATTGGGGTAAATAAGTTTATACAATCACCATTCGCTAAAATGTATCCTAAGTTTATAAAATTTATAGCTTTATTATTAAAAAATTAAAAACTATATTTTCTTTTAAATGCAAGAATGGACAATGATAATGCGTGAAATTAATAAAGACATGATGTTTAAATTAACTTATTTTTATAATTAATTTTTATATTAAAATCATCTATAGGAATTCATGTCCATAATTAAACTTAGGTGCACTGGCACTCGAAGTATGGAATAAATATGTTGGATGTATTCATTATAATTGTTAAATCCATCGAATGTTTGTCCTATATATTTAAATTAACTTATTTTTAAAAATTTCTTAATATTAATATTATATTTTAAATATTAATGAAAAGTGTTTAACATAAATCTGATAATAGCCAAATTATGATCAAATTATATTCATACTATATGTTTAACCTCTGCATCTTCATATGATGCATATCCACCTATACTCTATAGTTCAACGTGACAACACATATTAAATATAAAAAACAAATACCTCTATTCGCTTTGCTGGTGACAAGGGGTAATATGTATCAGACGACTATTTAGGGGGCTCCACTAGGTAAAGTGATGCCCAAGAACAGTACCATTGCAAATAATTAGCCAGTTCTTGTTCTCCGTCTCCTTGCGGTGAGTTTAATGGTATCATATACGTCCGACAATTATTTCATACTTCAATATACCTTCGGTGAGTCTGTCATAAAGCTTTTAATTTTTGTCAAATTCACCTCTCTACATAAAGCTTTTAATTTTAATGGAATTTAGAGCAATATTTCAAAAAAGTACAAATAATATTACATAATAGAGAAAAAAACATAATATAATTACATAAATTTAATTATATTATAAATAATAATTAGAAGAAGTTAAGAGTAACACCAAAAGAAACTCAACAGAGCACTCAATCCAATAATTCTCGCGGTCCTTTACAAAAATTTACCCAATTCTAAATTCAATCATATTTTTTACTGGATTTATAATTCATTCGATCAAACTCCTGAAATCTTAGAAGTCGTGCAATGCTGCCAACCAAATAATATCTTTAGTCAGATTTAGTAAATCCTATAAATTTGAAATTGGTAAGTATTGAAGTATTTAAATTCTACAAATTATTTAGTATGATAATTATTAAATTTGATTAAATTATGTGATATTATTTGATAATTTATTTTAGGATTTAAATTCAAATATGAGTTTAATATTACCAATTAATGAAATAATTATTAAGTTTGATTAAATTCAATTAAAATTTTTTATTTATTATTATGCTAATTAATACTTAAGTATTTGTTGAACAAGTTCAACAATAATAACAGTTTTATTAAAAAAAATAAATAATAATTTTATAATGCAATGTTAAATAAAAATTTAACATACAATGATTAATAATTAATTAGTTGTTTGTTGAACTAATTATTAGTTTTAGAATTTTATTAAATCAATTATTTTTAAATATATAATTTGATAACATAATAATTAATTATAAAATAGTTACATAGAAGTTTATTTAATTATAATTAATTTGATGATATGTTAATTAATTTAGTTATTAAAATTAACTTGAGTAAAATTAAATTAAGGGACATTTATATACATACCAACCAATTTTATGTATTTATATATCTAAAATCTAAACTTTACTTTTTAAATTTACACAACAAAAAAAATATTATATAAAATATAAAATATCATTATTTTAACTTTTAAAAAATGAAGTACCCATTTTCATGATGTACAAATTGAAGTTTAGGGTGAGATATGTAAATATATATAAATAAAGCGGTATGTATGTAAATTTTCCTTAAATTAAAGCCAAAGACTTATCTTTGCTCTTATCCTCCCTTGCCTATCTCCAATTAGTTGAAGTAAAAATTTTAGGATTGAAGTCTTTTAGTTGAAATTCTGTTAAATATGATTAAAACTTGATTAAATCTGATAAAACTGACAATTTATTTTAAAATTTAAGTTTTGTAGCTGAAATATGAATTTAATATATTAATATAGTTATCAAATCTAATAGAAATCGATTTAATTTTTTTACTAATTTATGTTAATGAATAATTAACTAGGCACTAAAGTAATTAATATTTATTAAAATATACTAAATTAATTATTTGTCAGTCAATATTTTTATTTATTAAATAATAAGTGATTAACAATCTGTTAGAATAATTTATAATTAATTAATTTCAATATATAATTTTATTTTATTAGTTAATAATAAAATAATTAAACAAAGATTATGATTATAATTAATTTCATAATATATTTATCAATTAATAATTATTAATTAATAATCGATTGAATTAAATTAATCTATTAAATCCCGAAGCCTATCTTCTGCGGCCCTTCTTCCTCCTGCCCGCAAACCTCGCCTACCGCTCCCCCCTCACCCGGTTTCTCCCCAAGCCACCGGGTACCTTCCCCTTCATCCTCCTCTCGTGTCCGAAACCCTTGCGGTACAGTCACGGCAACAGCTATCTGGGAAGCAAACGACGGGGTCACGGTGTACAAAGATCTCTGAAATTCCCGTAGAATTCCCTTTCCCTCGTCTATCTCTTCCTTCCTCCCACTGTATGTTCTTTGCCTATCCTGCCCTGTTCGAATCTTCTTATCTCTCGTTTACTTTCTTATAACTTCGCGAGTCCTACGCCGAGTCCCGACGGCATTGCGTTCCGTGGAGGAACCGAGGAGGATAGCTTGTTGAAGAAGGTTACTACCAATCCTTTCTATTTCTTGCTCTGTTCTTTTTTCTTGTTCTGAGAGCCTTATTGGGCTTCCGTTGATTAGTAAAATAAGAAAATAACTCGTCGTTCTTTGATTTGTTTGAGTGTTTTGTTTTGGTTTACTTTGGCGAATTCGCTTGCGATTTTTTAAGACTTATTTGTATATAGTTTTTGCTGTAGTTGTGCCCTTTCACAATTATTTTGGATTAGTTTCTCAATGTATGGTTGCCTTTGTAGCAAGAAAAGGGAGATTCTGTTTTCTTTGATATAAAATAGCTTAAGGTCCTATTGATTCCAATAATGAAAACTTATTAAATAGATTTTTTTATGTTTTCTGTAGGTAATTTTACTAGTTCAGGCTGCTTACTTAGTATGGTTATGCTATTGTTTCCATAATAGAAGTTAGAAGGATATGTGATAAACACTTATCATCTTTACTCATCAAATAAATATAGGGATTTATCTTGTGCTTTGATAAGCTATTCAAAAGTAGTGGGAGTAGTGAGTGGATTGATATTTGAAAATAAAAAAGATTTATGTTGAAAATTATTTGAATGACCTTGTGATTCGAACTTTGATTTCGAGCTATGATATTAATGGTAAGATATAATTAATAACATAATTTGTGAAGAGACTCCATTCACCAAAAAAATACTCTTTCTCCTAAATAATGATGGGTAATATCGTACAAAGGTTTAACTCAAAATATTTTTCTGAATATCCAAAATGATTGGACAATAACATTCATAAAATGCTGCAGTTTATTTATATTGCTACTTCTTTAAACCATATGAGCAAATTATGATAAGCTAAGGTGGTAGAGACTCATTTGTTATTGAAGAATTTGAAAATTAAAAGAGAAAATATTTCAGCACTAGTTAGAGAATATAATAGGACAAAAATTAAAGTACTTAGTAAGGCCTCAAGATCATTGATCATAGTATTTATATTGTGGTTGAGTAAGGATATCATGAAGAAAGAAAATATTAGTTCTTATTGACTATAGTTATTGATTGTGTTTGATTCTTTTTGCGTTAATGATTATGATTTTGTGGTCATAACGAGCTATTTGAATTCGATAACTAAGGGGCCATTTGAGATCACTTTTTATTTTTGTTTTTGTTTTTGTTTTGTTTTGTTTTGTTTTGTACATGTTTTTACTTGAAATAAAATATGTTTAGTGTGTTATAATATATTTAATTGTTTTAAGAAACATTCAAAATAAATTTTAGATGTTTTGACTGTTTTTTAAAACAAACTAATTTATTTTTCAAAAGAAAAAAATAAGAGCATGCAAAATATACTAAACAAACATAATTTTAAAATATAAGAAAAATAAGTGATCCCTAACAAACCCTAAGAAAATTACTCGCATCTATTTCATTTTTTTATACTAATCATAATGAAGAAATAAAAATTTTACATTTTCAAAAGCTAATTTGAAGCTAAATCTGATTTTCTTCCAATGTTCAAAATTAAATTTATTATGCTATTGCTACTGAGAGGTTTCTTTTAATTGTGAATGATATTGATGATTCTTACTTTTTTTGTTATAACAAATAAGTCTTTTGATTTGTTAATAAAAAAAATAAATAACTGTTGTAGTAAGATATGTTGGTAAAATGAGACAATTTACTGAGAGATTTATTGATATTAAGCATATTTTCTTAACCATTAAGTTTCACTTAAGGTAGCCATTGAATTTATATTAGCCAAACATTTATTGAGCTAATGTAGGACACGTGATCAATATTATAATGAAAAGTTTAATACACAAGGAGAATTTCATGAATTGAAGGCACACTTTTTAATAATATTTCTTAAGCATTTTATGTTCATTAACTCCAATTGTATTTGGTGGCTATTTCAAATAACATTGACAAGTGAATCATCCTTTTGAGATTACTTCAAGAATTATGAATATATTGGAGCATTTTGCAAGTAATATTTCTAAACTTTTAACATGAGAAAATTCTTAAGCATCTTAAAAATGTAGTGTTAATTACTAGCTGAAGATTGAATTTAGGTACCAGTTTGCAATGAGTTGGTAACACATGTTGGAGTTTGCATTTATATATGTTTATTAGTTTCATAAAATATATGTTTTTGTACTTAAAATACTAAATTAAGATCATTTTTTATATAATATGCCCAAGTGACAAAAAAATACCGCTAGACTGAAAGGGAAATTTTATAAGGTGGTGGTGAGAACTGCAATGCTCAATGGCGCTGAATGTTGGCCTTTAAATGAGAATCATAAAACTAAGTTAAGCATTGCCGAGATGAGAATGATTAGGTGGATGAGTCGCTTTACACTTGGAGAAAAAAATGTGAAATGAATATATCCGTGATAGGGTTGGTGTAGCTCCAGTGACGAACAAAATTAGGGAGAGTTGTTTTAGATGGTTTGGCACATTAAACGTCGACCATCTGATGATCCGGTTAGGAGAGTAGATTTTCTAGATCCGACTTATGTTAAGAAAGCCAGAGGTAGACCTAAGAAGACTTGGGTATATTGTATAAAGAATGATCTTAATTTATTAGAATATGACACTAAATAGGACACAATGGAGAAAAAAGGATCCATGTAGCCGACCCCCCTTGGTGGGATAAAGGTTTTGTTGTCGTCGTCGGTGTACTTAAAATACTAAGATTGACAAAGAGGGTCTGATATATGTTTGATTGTTAGATGAAGCTGTTGTGGTAATGAGATATAATGAAATTTTTTTGACTTTGTAGTAACATTGCTCTTTTGGCAACTACAAATAAGTCATTACAATTCCTACTAAGAAAAAACCAGATGTCAAGCTTACGATGAAATTTGTCCAAGTACTCAAACAATGACTATTGATCATTAGGGAGGATGGATTGAAGTCTTTAATGAATAGAAGTATCATTTTTTTGTAATGTCTTTGAAATTGATGTTTTAACTATAAATTTTACATTCAAGGTTTGTTGGCATGTAATATAGAGAAATGAAGATGTATGAAACTTATATCATTATGTAAAATTGTTTTACATTCCTGTCTTTAAACAATTTCAATAGCCAAATGATTGTTTCTTTAAGGCTAATTTTGAACTATTTTGTGTGATGTGTTTAAACCTAAGTGAACCATTCTTTGTTCTTGACAAGGGAAACTAATTTACTTTGTGGAATTATGTATACATGATTTTCTATAGTTGAGTTTGTGGTTTTTGAGAATCGGTTTTCACTTAATGATTGATATGCACAGTTGGTGAATCCACAATTTGGCTTATCTTGCAATAGAAATTGTTAAATTAGAAAAAGATGGTGTGTGTCCTCTAGTTTACAAGCTCATTACTTTGGCATTAGCTTATTTATTTCATTACTTGCTATTGCAACTGTAGAGATAGCATTTTTTACTATGTGCATTGTCGAGCATCAATTGCATGACAAAATAGTTGATGAGATGCTTAATGAGTACCTCAATACTTATATCGAGATAGAAATATTTGACTTGAACTAAAATGTACTTGCTATGCAGCATTATCGAAGGATCTAAAAGAGGTTGCGAAGCTTTTAGTCAATTTTCAACTCTTCAATCGTAATAGAATCTATGAATATAAGAATTTGCTTTGAATTATATATTATTTACTTTTAATATTAATTTTTTATCTAATAAGTTTCTCCACTGCCAAAAGAAACTTTGGGCTCAATCCTGTTTTTCTTAAACATTTGTCAAAATCTACTCTTGTTGAACTTGAATTATTGAGGTCTACATTGTAGTCTAAAGGCCTTTGCTTGAATTGATCTAAAACTGACTACATGAATGTAATTTTAGTAGTAGTAGATCTGGTGACAGAGTTGTAACTATGGGTGATCAAAATTTTAAAATGTGATGTTTTGGGGCCACATCGATATGTCATTGTATTGGCNGTAGATCTAAAACTGACTACATGAATGTAATTTTAGTAGTAGTAGATCTGGTGACAGGGTTGTAACTATGGGTGATCAAAATTTTAAAATGTGATGTTTTGGGGCCACATCGATATGTCATTGTATTGACATTGTGCCCAATATGATACTTTTCACTTTGTATTTTTTATTCCTCATATTCATGGTTTACCGGTTGCTGCGAATTTCATGAATCTTGTCATTATGTGAAGAAAAGAAATTTTAAGTTGTCTAGCTTTTTCATGATTAATTATCAGTCTTAATTACATGATAGTGCTGGTCTAAGTTTCACTGATTTTTGGTACTCTGAAAAGGGTGATGGTGGGAAAGGAAAAATATACCTATCTTCTGTCCTCAGAATACTGCT
>JXCR01093371.1:616838-627530 GCA_002079205.1 Phalaenopsis hybrid cultivar
TCCACCTTCCCCACCTGTAGTACCCTCTGTCCCTCATTTTTTACTGTCTGCTTCGGTCTATCATCACTCCCCTTCCGCCTTGAAAGTTATTACCTGTCCTTTATTTTTTGGGTTTTGTTTTGTTTTGTCTATTCAAGGATGGCAAAATGTTTGATCATCAGGTAAAAGCAACATATTCCTTTCATGTGGTTACAGAGTAATGAGGCGTATGTTTTATTTAATAAGCACTTTGAATAAGTTATGCATAATTTTGCATTATTTAATGTGATCACAGTTAACTTAGAAATAATTTGAAGTGATAATAATTAATGTATATTAAATATAATTGAACTTTATAATATTAAATTATGAATTTTGTTGAATTTACTATTAGCAAAGGATAAGGGTTATTATTTAGCATAACATTTCTTTTATTAGATTTAGCATATATGGAATAATCATAATTATGTTAAGGGATTCAAAAAATAAATTTGACGCATTTTTGATTAAATTACTTTAAAATATCATAGCATGTAAATTTAATTATGTACAAATAAAGTAGCGTCAAGCAATTATTANGACATTTCTTTTATTAGATTTAGCATATATGGAATAATCATAATTATGTTGAGGGATTAAAAAAATAAATTTGACGCATTTTTGGTTAAATTACTTTAAAATATCATAGCATGTAAATTTAATTATGTACAAATAAAGTAGCGTCAAGCAATTATTATAGATAAGTTATTATTGTGTATAAACTATATTTATTATTTAGTAGTTATATTAAATTATCATATCTTACGTTTAAAAGTTTTCTCCGTATTCATAATCAGAAAAATTAGTATTCTTAATATGATGTTATGATTTGAATAAAATTTTTATGAGGTTTAATGAAATCTTTCTTATAATTAATGTTTATAATAGTAAGTAGTTATCACTTAATGATAATATAGAGCAGATTTACTAAAGTGGTGTTTTAGAAGCAAGNGCAATTATTATAGATAAGTTATTATTGTGTATAAACTATATTTATTATTTAGTAGTTATATTAAATTATCATATCTTACGTTTAAAAGTTTTCTCCGTATTCATAATCAGAAAAATTAGTATTCTTAATATGATGTTATGATTTGAATAAAATTTTTATGAGGTTTAATGAAATCTTTCTTATAATTAATGTTTATAATAGTAAGTAGTTATCACTTAATGATAATATAGAGCAGATTTACTAAAGTGGTGTTTTAGAAGCAAGTGAAAACACTTGGCGTGTATTTCATGAACTCCTAGAAACTAGCTAATTATCATTAATTTTTTTACATCTGAAAACAGCATGAGATGAANATTACGTTTAAAAGCATTCTCTGTATTCATAATCAGAAAAATTAGTATTCTTAATATGATGTTATGATTTAAATAAAATTTTTATGAGGTTTAATGAAATCTTTCTTATAATTAATGTTTATAATAGTAATTAGTTATCACTTAATGATAATATAGAGCAGATTTACTAAAGTGGTGTTTTAGAAGCAAGTGAAAACACTTGGCGGGTATTTCATGAACTCCTAGAAACTAGCTAATTATCATTAATTTTTTTACATCTGAAAACAGCATGAGATGAACATATTTTTTATGTTTGTCTTTTCTTTTCTCACAACAGAAAGCAGATTAAAGAAAAATAAAACTATTTCCAAAGATAATCTAAAGATTTATTTGATGATGCTGCATCAGTTTTGTTTTGTGCTTTCCTATTTTTGGAAATAAAGTTTCTTTTGCTTTCACCAACTTTTGCAAGTTCCTCCTCANTGTAAGCGGTATAGGTAGGGTTGGTATTATTGTAAAACTTTTACTCATAAAGAGAGTTCATGTTCCCACTTTGAATTGGTGTTTGTGAAAGAAGGATTGATTTTCAAACAATGTTACNTGTAGCTGAAATATGAATTTAATATATTAATATAGTTATCAAATCTAATAGAAATCGATTTAATTTTTTTACTAATTTATGTTAATGAATAATTAACTAGGCACTAAAGTAATTAATATTTATTAAAATATACTAAATTAATTATTTGTCAGTCAATATTTTTATTTATTAAATAATAAGTGATTAACAATCTGTTAGAATAATTTACAATCAATTAATTTCAATATATAATTTTATTTTATTAGTTAATAATAAAATAATTAAACAAAGATTATGATTATAATTAATTTGATAATATATTTATCAATTAATAATTATTAATTAATAATCGATTGAATTAAATTAATCTATTAAATCCCGAAGCCTATCTTCTGCGGCCCTTCTTCCTCCTGCCCGCAAACCTCGCCTACCGCTCCCCCCTCACCCGGTTTCTCCCCAAGCCACCGGGTACCTTCCCCTTCATCCTCCTCTCGTGTCCGAAACCCTTGCGGTACAGTCACGGCAACAGCTATCTGGGAAGCAAACGACGGGGTCACGGTGTACAAAGATCTCTGAAATTCCCGTAGAATTCCCTTTCCCTCGTCTATCTCTTCCTTCCTCCCACTGTATGTTCTTTGCCTATCCTGCCCTGTTCGAATCTTCTTATCTCTCGTTTACTTTCTTATAACTTCGCGAGTCCTACGCCGAGTCCCGACGGCATTGCGTTCCGTGGAGGAACCGAGGAGGATAGCTTGTTGAAGAAGGTTACTACCAATCCTTTCTATTTCTTGCTCTGTTCTTTTTTCTTGTTCTGAGAGCCTTATTGGGCTTCCGTTGATTAGTAAAATAAGAAAATAACTCGTCGTTCTTTGATTTGTTTGAGTGTTTTGTTTTGGTTTACTTTGGCGAATTCGCTTGCGATTTTTTAAGACTTATTTGTATATAGTTTTTGCTGTAGTTGTGCCCTTTCACAATTATTTTGGATTAGTTTCTCAATGTATGGTTGCCTTTGTAGCAAGAAAAGGGAGATTCTGTTTTCTTTGATATAAAATAGCTTAAGGTCCTATTGATTCCAATAATGAAAACTTATTAAATAGATTTTTTTATGTTTTCTGTAGGTAATTTTACTAGTTCAGGCTGCTTACTTAGTATGGTTATGCTATTGTTTCCATAATAGAAGTTAGAAGGATATGTGATAAACACTTATCATCTTTACTCATCAAATAAATATAGGGATTTATCTTGTGCTTTGATAAGCTATTCAAAAGTAGTGGGAGTAGTGAGTGGATTGATATTTGAAAATAAAAAAGATTTATGTTGAAAATTATTTGAATGACCTTGTGATTCGAACTTTGATTTCGAGCTATGATATTAATGGTAAGATATAATTAATAACATAATTTGTGAAGAGACTCCATTCACCAAAAAAATACTCTTTCTCCTAAATAATGATGGGTAATATCGTACAAAGGTTTAACTCAAAATATTTTTCTGAATATCCAAAATGATTGGACAATAACATTCATAAAATGCTGCAGTTTATTTATATTGCTACTTCTTTAAACCATATGAGCAAATTATGATAAGCTAAGGTGGTAGAGACTCATTTGTTATTGAAGAATTTGAAAATTAAAAGAGAAAATATTTCAGCACTAGTTAGAGAATATAATAGGACAAAAATTAAAGTACTTAGTAAGGCCTCAAGATCATTGATCATAGTATTTATATTGTGGTTGAGTAAGGATATCATGAAGAAAGAAAATATTAGTTCTTATTGACTATAGTTATTGATTGTGTTTGATTCTTTTTGCGTTAATGATTATGATTTTGTGGTCATAACGAGCTATTTGAATTCGATAACTAAGGGGCCATTTGAGATCACTTTTTATTTTTGTTTTTGTTTTTGTTTTGTTTTGTTTTGTTTTGTACATGTTTTTACTTGAAATAAAATATGTTTAGTGTGTTATAATATATTTAATTGTTTTAAGAAACATTCAAAATAAATTTTAGATGTTTTGACTGTTTTTTAAAACAAACTAATTTATTTTTCAAAAGAAAAAAATAAGAGCATGCAAAATATACTAAACAAACATAATTTTAAAATATAAGAAAAATAAGTGATCCCTAACAAACCCTAAGAAAATTACTCGCATCTATTTCATTTTTTTATTCTAATCATAATGAAGAAATAAAAATTTTACATTTTCAAAAGCTAATTTGAAGCTAAATCTGATTTTCTTCCAATGTTCAAAATTAAATTTATTATGCTATTGCTACTGAGAGGTTTCTTTTAATTGTGAATGATATTGATGATTCTTACTTTTTTTGTTATAACAAATAAGTCTTTTGATTTGTTAATAAAAAAAATAAATAACTGTTGTAGTAAGATATATTGGTAAAATGAGACAATTTACTGAGAGATTTATTGATATTAAGCATATTTTCTTAACCATTAAGTTTCACTTAAGGTAGCCATTGAGTTTATATTAGCCAAACATTTATTGAGCTAATGTAGGACACGTGATCAATATTATAATGAAAAGTTTAATACACAAGGAGAATTTCATGAATTGAAGGCACACTTTTTAATAATATTTCTTAAGCATTTTATGTTCATTAACTCCAATTGTATTTGGTGGCTATTTCAAATAACATTGACAAGTGAATCATCCTTTTGAGATTACTTCAAGAATTATGAATATATTGGAGCATTTTGCAAGTAATATTTCTAAACTTTTAACATGAGAAAATTCTTAAGCATCTTAAAAATGTAGTGTTAATTACTAGCTGAAGATTGAATTTAGGTACCAGTTTGCAATGAGTTGGTAACACATGTTGGAGTTTGCATTTATATATGTTTATTAGTTTCATAAAATATATGTTTTTGTACTTAAAATACTAAATTAAGATCATTTTTTATACTATATGCCCAAGTGACAAAAAAATACGGCTAGACTGAAAGGGAAATTTTATAAGGTGGTGGTGAGAACTGCAATGCTCAAAGGCGCTGAATGTTGGCCTTTAAATGAGAATCATAAAACTAAGTTAAGCATTGCCGAGATGAGAATGATTAGGTGGATGAGTCGCTTTACACTTGGAGAAAAAAAAAGTGAAATGAATATATTCGTGATAGGGTTGGTGTAGCTCCAGTGACGAACAAAATTAGGGAGAGTTGTTTTAGATGGTTTGGCACATTAAACGTCGACCATCTGATGATCCGGTTAGGAGAGTAGATTTTCTAGATTCGACTTATGTTAAGAAAGCCAGAGGTAGACCTAAGAAGACTTGGGTATATTGTATAAAGAATGATCTTAATTTATTAGAATATGACACTAAATAGGACACAATGGAGAAAAAAGGATCCATGTAGCCGACCCCCCTTGGTGGGATAAAGGTTTTGTTGTCGTCGTCGGTGTACTTAAAATACTAAGATTGACAAAGAGGGTCTGATATATGTTTGATTGTTAGATGAAGCTGTTGTGGTAATGAGATATAATGAAATTTTTTTGACTTTGTAGTAACATTGCTCTTTTGGCAACTACAAATAAGTCATTACAATTCCTACTAAGAAAAAACCAGATGTCAAGCTTACGATGAAATTTGTCCAAGTACTCAAACAATGACTATTGATCATTAGGGAGGATGGATTGAAGTCTTTAATGAATAGAAGTATCATTTTTTTGTAATGTCTTTGAAATTGATGTTTTAACTATAAATTTTACATTCAAGGTTTGTTGGCATGTAATATAGAGAAATGAAGATGTATGAAACTTATATCATTATGTAAAATTGTTTTACATTCCTGTCTAAACAATTTCAATAGCCAAATGATTGTTTCTTTAAGGCTAATTTTGAACTATTTCTTGACAAGGGAAACTAATTTACTTTGTGGAATTATGTATACATGATTTTCTATAGTTGAGTTTGTGGTTTTTGAGAATCGGTTTTCACTTAATGATTGATATGCACAGTTGGTGAATCCACAATTTGGCTTATCTTGCAATAGAAATTGTTAAATTAGAAAAAGATGGTGTGTATCCTCTAGTTTACAAGCTCATTATTTTGGCATTAGCTTATTTATTTCATTACTTGCTATTGCAACTGTAGAGATAGCATTTTTTACTATGTGCATTGTCGAGCATCAATTGCATGACAAAATAGTTGATGAGATGCTTAATGAGTACCTCAATACTTATATCGAGATAGAAATATTTGACTTGAACTAAAATGTACTTGCTATGCAGCATTATCGAAGGATCTAAAAGAGGTTGCGAAGCTTTTAGTCAATTTTCAACTCTTCAATCGTAATAGAATCTATGAATATAAGAATTTGCTTTCAATTATATATTATTTACTTTTTAATATTAATTTTTTATCTAATAAGTTTCTCCACTGCCAAAAGAAACTTTGGGCTCAATCCTGTTTTTCTTAAACTTTTGTCAAAATCTACTCTTGTTGAACTTGAATTATTGAGGTCTACATTGTAGTCTAAAGGCCTTTGCTTGAATTGATCTAAAACTGACTACATGAATGTAATTTTAGTAGTAGTAGATCTGGTGACAGAGTTGTAACTATGGGTGATCAAAATTTTAAAATGTGATGTTTTGGGGCCACATCGATATGTCATTGTATTGGCATTGTGCCCAATATGATACTTTTCACTTTGTATTTTTTATTCCTCATATTCATGGTTTACCGGTTGCTGCGAATTTCATGAATCTTGTCATTATGTGAAGAAAAGAAATTTTAAGTTGTCTAGCTTTTTCATGATTAATTATCAGTCTTAATTACATGATAGTGCTGGTCTAAGTTTCACTGATTTTTGGTACTCTGAAAAGGGTGATGGTGGGAAAGGAAAAATATACCTATCTTCTGTCCTCAGAATACTGCTTCTCTTCTGCTCTTCTTAAACATGGCACTCCGAGCATTCTTTTTGCACCGGTCGTAATGGTGCCATGACATTATAGATTATAGTGGTTGATTTTTTTAGCCTTTATTATAGAAAAAAAACTTTTCTCTATTAAAAACGAGTTAAACTTGCTTTGTAAGTGCAATTTTTTTTTATGGAAAATATTTCCTTTTCTTATTCTTGTTTTGATATTATCTGCAGGATGGCTTTGTTAAATGCAACTTACCCTGGACCTGCTTTGATAAGAACAGTTGGTATGCTTGCAGCTTGATTGTATCCATTTTTTCACCTAGATGTTCTTTCATTTATTTGGTTAGATTTCACGTATAAGATTGAATTTTTAATATCTTACTTTTTCTAGCAATTCCGAGAATTATAATTTAACCTAATGATGCCTCTTTAATGTTAACAATATTAATTAATTCTTTGTTGGACAGAACTACTAACTGTTTATCTTGTTCATTGCGCTATGAAGATATTTGGCTGCATTAACTTGCATGCAATTTAGTTAGAATAAGGAACATTTAGAATTCAAATGGTATGAATGTTACTGCTTGCTCTGACAATGCTGAAAGTGCTTAAAAAAACGGATTGCAGCAGATCAAGTTGTTGATAGAACAAACATACTAAGAATGTTGGGAAGTTAGGTAGATTATTTGGCATCTGTTTGCAAATATTCAACCATTGAAAGGTGAATGTGATACACTGAACAAATGAACTTGAAATGATAAGTATCTGGTAAAAAGTATATAANATTGGACAGAACTACTAACTGTTTATCTTGTTCAGTGCGCTATGAAGATATTTGGCTGCATTAATTTGCATGCAATTTAGTTAGAATAAGGAACATTTAGAATTCAAATGGTATGAATGTTACTGCTTGCTCTGACAATGCTGAAAGTGCTTAAAAAAGCGGATTGCAGCAGTTCAAGTTGTTGATAGAACAAACATACGAAGAATGTTGGGAAGTTAGGTAGATTATTTGGCATCTGTTTGCAAATATTCAGCCATTGAAAGGTGAATGTGATACACTGAACAAATGAACTTGAAATGATAAGTATCTGGTAAAAAGTATATAAGAAGGATTCAACTTTGGAATGAAAATCGTGATAAGCTTTGCCACTCTCACTATTAACCATTCAGGAGAGACATCTTTTTCTCTGATAGGACCTAAATCCCATTGAAAAACTTTCTTCACCATTAAGCTCCTAAGATAAGTTTTCGAAGTTGTGGTTCATCCCTAATGTTTGACCATTTGTTAGTGGGTACATTGCTAAACTTAATATACTATCCGAACTACTACATATTATCTTCCAGAAGNTTTGAAAAACTTTCTTCACCATTAAACTCCTAAGATAAGTTTTCGAAGCTGTGGTTCATCCCTAATGTCTGACCATTTGTTAGTGGGTACATTGCTAAACTTAATATACTATCCGAACTACTACATATTATCTTCCAGAAGTAACTCAAAATCTTCTCATTTTTGACGAGTTGGACCTTCCTTAGTAGAAGCAACTTAGGAGGTGAGCTGTATATCTAAAAAGTATGAAATCTTCTTATTTGAAGTTGTCCCGTGTCTAGTATCGGCTCCTCAAACTCAGAGCCCTCTCTGATATCCTATGTTATTCCTGCTGATGCTTATCCGAATGCCTATAAAAATGTTGTTCGAGGAACTATTACCTCACACTTTGCATGGACAACCATTTCCTCTGATTCATAACCTTCTAGAACAGCTACTATCAACTGAGGTATAATCTATCTCCTAGGTTCAACTCCAATAGATGGCGTCTCTTCCTTGCTGGCTAACAGCTNGTCACACTTTGCATGGACAACCATTTCCTTTGATTCATAACCTTCTAGAACAACTACTGTCAACTGAGGTATAATCTATCTCCTAGGTTCAACTCCAATAGATGGCGTCTCTTCCTTGCTGGCTAGCAGCTGATACTCCTCTTTTGTGTCTTCACTCTCTTTCATGTCTACTGTGTCATTGTTCATTTCTTTAACTGCCCCCTGATCTATGAAAAAAACTGTTCCCCTGGTTGTGCAATCTGATGCAATATGCCCAAATCTGTTTCAGTTGCAATACTTCCTGACCGAGATGGATTTGAGAATACAGATTAGTGCCCTTTTTTCTCCCCTTTAAACTAACTTCTTCTCAAGAAGGGTCATCTTGGATGTTCCCTAGGTGTACTTTAGCTGTATGATCCTTGGGTTGAACCCTACCTGTAAGATGTGGTGGTCGCTTGACAACGTGGTTTCGCCACTTTTGAAGCTAGGGTCTAAACATTCAGTCTGTAGTGAGGTGTTAGTAATTGATGTTGCATCTCTTATTTCCTCTTGGACCATATAATAATTTTGTTTTTTCCCCTCACGTTGACATAGGTACTTCAGATTTTGACAGCAAATAATCCACTCTTCTTCAACTTGTGGTGACTAGCTTCACCACTCCGTCTTGTGGGACATTCGGTCACTCAAAGACATATTTCAAGGTTTATAGTCACTTAATGAGTTTGTCCTGATCCATGTGATCATCGAAATATGACAAATCCACTTGTATTTCAAAATTTTGGCTTTTCAGATATTTTAGGTCATATCTTCGATATAGGGATCCTTCATCCCTGGAATTCGCATGGTGGAAGAGATTTACTCCTTTCATTTGATGTAGCAAGTCACCATTATAGCTGCGAATGAACCATCCAGATTGCCTCCTCTCGAAGTTGGTAAGCCTCAGTTGTAGTTTGCGGGTTTCCCATTGCATCTCCTTCTAAAAATTTATTGGACACCTTTTGTGAATTTCTCATTAACGGTATTGTGCCCTTTCCTCTCAATCAGCCTTCCGACGATTATCTCCTTGGCGACATGAATAAGTTTTGGGTGTGGGAGATGTGTAAGGGCAATATAGGGTGAGAAAGAAAGAAAAAATTTAGGTGAAGATATGTTTGGGTATGATAGGTGCTAGAAGCCTTATGATAGGAGTAGGATTAGACTAGCTATGATAACAAATAACATCAGAGTTAACCCAAACAATAATAGAAAAAATAAATATTATTACTGGAAGCAATTAGACAGTTACAATCAACCACACTTGAAAGAGAAAATACAACACACTACACATAAAAATTACGTTAGGGCGGGGCTCTCGTGATGGTGGTGACAGTGATAGGGCTTGGTGAGATAATGGCAAGATAAGGAAGGGCTTTCCGAGCTGTGGATGAGGAGTGTCCGTGATTATGGGTGGCTGGAACAACAAGACAACAAGGGGTGGCAACCCAAACAATTGTAGTTGGCTGTTTGGTGCGGCTAGACAACATGAAAACAACAAGGGGAGGCGTTGCGACAATGACAACAAGCTGGAATGAGGGAAAGACCTGGTCGGGTGGCTTGAACTATAGAAAACAAACCAGACGGTTGTTTTCGGTTTCCGGGCGGTGACAGCTAGCAAGAATGGCAGTGACAACGACTGTGAAGGAACGAGACTGTGGGATCGTCAAAGGAGGACTATCCAGGGGTTGTGACAATGAGAAGGATGGCTGGACGACGAGAAACTACAGGAAGACATCAACAGGACTGCTGTCAAGGCGACTGCAATGAGGAGGAAGGCATGCTAGCGAAGCGATAGGGATGCGGGAAAGGGTAAGGAAGATAATCACCACTTGAAAACCAATATACAATTGAAGCACTATTTGAAATCCTAGGATATAACCCTTAAAAGGAAGAATAGACGCCGGTGGTTGTCTCAATACAAAACACAAAAAAAAGCTATTCCTAAAACATCGATAATACAAATATACTAACGGGATAACAAGGAATGGCCTAAGTGGACTGGTAAACTGACTGCGACAAAACCTGGGGACTGATTTGGTTGAGGCATAAAAATGACGCTTGCATTGGATCGCGT
>JXCR01093371.1:630611-664354 GCA_002079205.1 Phalaenopsis hybrid cultivar
TTTACAAATTAAAATTATTAAGCAATTGAATAAAATTTGAATTAATATCCAACTGGTTTACATCAATTAAATTAAATAATAATAAGTTACAAGTAAGCTTTGGTAGAAAAATTAGGATGGGATTTGGTTAGGGTCTTGGTAGAAAAATATTATGGAGATGATATGGAAANCAGGGCTGTAATTGAGCCAAGTATTTCCTGGAGTAGATATGGCTTGGCTATATTATAGGTTGTTTAATTTTGACTGGAGCTTAAGATGAGCTTTCAATTACATGTTCATACTTGGCTTGATTAAAACTTTTAAAAATTGCCCTTGGCTTGTAATTGATTTGTTTATATTAATTGAATGAGTATTCCAACAAGTGAATAAACANCGTTTAAGATGAGCTTTCAATTACATGTTCATACTTGGCTTGATTAAAACTTTTAAAAATTTCCCTTGGCTTGTAATTGATTTGTTTATATTAATTGAATGAGTATTCCAACAAGTGAATAAACAAGCTAACATTTTAATAAATACTTGGAATTTTATAAATTTATTAACAAATGATTTACAAATTAAAATTATTAAGCAATTGAATAAAATTTGAATTAATATCCAACTAGTTTACATCAATTAAATTAAATAATAATAAGTTACAAGTAAGCTTTGGCAGAAAAATTAGGATGGGATTTGGTTAGGGTCTTGGTAGAAAAATATTATGGAGATGATATGGAAATGTAAGGGATGATTGGGAAAGATTTCACATAAAGAAAAAAAAAATTAAAAAAAACAAAACATAAAAATATAGTGATAAAATGATATCACTCGTTAAAGTAATAGAGGTGTGAAATATCACTAAATCTCCACCTTTTGGTCAGTCACCATACCTCCAATTTTCAAATAAGTATCAAGTAATAGAGGTGTGAAAATGTTAGATTACAGCTAGAAAACTCCCACCGCATCTAGCCATGAGCGGTGGGAAAATGCTGGTTTCAGCGGGAGCATTTTGAANGGTCACCATACCTCCAATTTTCAAATAAGTATCAAGTAATAGAGGTGTGAAAAAGTCAGATTGCAGCTAGAAAACTCCCACCGCATCTAGCCATGAGCGGTGGGAAAATGCTGGTTTCAGCGGGAGCATTTTGAAAAAGCTGCCAAAATACAGTTTACCCAAACGACCAAAGCAGCGGTGCGGTGCTGCACCGCTGCGTCAAGTGGAGCCTTAATCTTAGCAATTGGGGCAAAAATCTCTATGTAATCAATGCNTCTGCCAAAATACAGTTTACCCAAACGACCAAAGCAGCGGTGTGGTGCTGCACCGCTGCGTCAAGTGGAGCCTTAATCTTAGCAATTGGGGCAAAAATCTCTATGTAATCAATGCCATAGGTTTGTCTGAAATTTTTTGCCTCACATCTATATTTTGGCCGACTCTTTTGTGTGCTTTGTATTTCATATTAAAGATTCATTTGCATGCAACAATTTTTTTTTCTTTTAGAATATTTGATACTTTCAAGTGCCATTTCTTTCCAGTGCCTTAATTTGTTCATGAATTGTATTTTCTTATTAAACTTGAACTTTTAAAGAACCTTGAATAATTTTTGACATTTTCAGGCTAGTAAGTTTTGTAGTATATGCATATAAGTTAGGGGATAATTTATTATATGAGATATTAGAACTGATTGGGTGTTTGAAATTTTTTCNGTACTTTCAATTACCATTTCTTTCCAGTGCTTTAATTTGTTCATGAATTGTATTTTCTTATTAAACTTGAACTTTTAAAGAACCTTGAATAATTTTTGACATTTTCAGGCTAGTAAGTTTTGTAGTATATGCATATAAGTTAGGGGATAATTTATTATATGAGATATTAGAACTGATTGGGTGTTTGAAATTTTTTCTAAGAATAACAATGGCCATGTTAAGATTTTCATCATTATCAATTTTACCTTGCCCTTGCGAATNTGCTGTAGTTGTGCCCTTTCACAATTATTTTGGATTAGTTTCTCAATGTATGGTTGCCTTTGTAGCAAGAAAAGGGAGATTCTGTTTTCTTTGATATAAAATAGCTTAAGGTCCTATTGATTCCAATAATGAAAACTTATTAAATAGATTTTTTTATGTTTTCTGTAGGTAATTTTACTAGTTCAGGCTGCTTACTTAGTATGGTTATGCTATTGTTTCCATAATAGAAGTTAGAAGGATATGTGATAAACACTTATCATCTTTACTCATCAAATAAATATAGGGATTTATCTTGTGCTTTGATAAGCTATTCAAAAGTAGTGGGAGTAGTGAGTGGATTGATATTTGAAAATAAAAAAGATTTATGTTGAAAATTATTTGAATGACCTTGTGATTCGAACTTTGATTTCGAGCTATGATATTAATGGTAAGATATAATTAGATAACATAATTTGTGAAGAGACTCCATTCACCAAAAAAATACTCTTTCTCCTAAATAATGATGGGTAATATCGTACAAAGGTTTAACTCAAAATATTTTTCTGAATATCCAAAATGATTGGACAATAACATTCATAAAATGCTGCAGTTTATTTATATTGCTACTTCTTTAAACCATATGAGCAAATTATGATAAGCTAAGGTGGTAGAGACTCATTTGTTATTGAAGAATTTGAAAATTAAAAGAGAAAATATTTCAGCACTAGTTAGAGAATATAATAGGACAAAAATTAAAGTACTTAGTAAGGCCTCAAGATCATTGATCATAGTATTTATATTGTGGTTGAGTAAGGATATCATGAAGAAAGAAAATATTAGTTCTTATTGACTATAGTTATTGATTGTGTTTGATTCTTTTTGCGTTAATGATTATGATTTTGTGGTCATAACGAGCTATTTGAATTCGATAACTAAGGGGCCATTTGAGATCACTTTTTATTTTTGTTTTTGTTTTTGTTTTGTTTTGTTTTGTTTTGTACATGTTTTTACTTGAAATNCTATATGCCCAAGTGACAAAAAAATACGGCTAGACTGAAAGGGAAATTTTATAAGGTGGTGGTGAGAACTGCAATGCTCAAAGGCGCTGAATGTTGGCCTTTAAATGAGAATCATAAAACTAAGTTAAGCATTGCCGAGATGAGAATGATTAGGNGGACTTATTTGTATATAGTTTTTGCTGTAGTTGTGCCCTTTCACTATTATTTTGGATTAGTTTCTTAATGTTTGGTTGCCTTTGTAGCAAGAAAAGGGAGATTCTGTTTTCTTTGATATAAAATAGCCTAAGGTCCTATTGATTCCAATAATAAAAACTTATTAAATAGATTTTTTTATGTTTTCTGTAGGTAATTTTACTAGTTCAGGCTGCTTACTTAGTATGGTTATGCTATTGTTTCCATAATAGAAGTTAGAAGGATATGTGATAAACACTCATCATCTCTACTCATCAAATAAATATAGGAATTTATCTTGGGCTTTGATAAGCTATTCGAAAGTAGTGGGAGTAGTGAGTGGATTGATATTTGAAAATAAAAAGATTTATGTTGAAAATTATTTGAATGACCTTGTGATTCGAACTTTGATTTCGAGCTATGATATTAATGGTAAGATATAATTAGATAACATAATTTGTGAAGAGACTCCATTCACCAAAAAAATACTATCTTTCCTAAATAATGATGGGTAATATCGTACAAAGGTTTAACTCAAAATATTTTTCTGAATTTCCAAAATGATTGGGCTATAACATTCATAAAATGCTGCAGTTTATTTATATTGCTACTTCTTTAAACCATATGAGCAAATTATGATAAGCTAAGGTGGTGGAGACTCATTTGTTATTGAAGAATTTGAAAATTAAAAGAGAGATAATATTCTAGCACTAGTTAGAGAATATAATTGTTCTCATAATAAAATAGGATAAAAATTAAAGTACTTAGTAGGGCCTCAAGGTCATTAATCATAGTGTTTATATTGTGGTTGAGTAAGGATATCATGAAGAAAGAAAATATTAGTTCTTATTGACTGTAGTTATTGATTGTGTTTGATTCTTTTTGCGTTAATGATTATTATTTTGTGGTCATAACGAGCTTTTTGAATTCGATAACTAAGGGGCCATTCGAGATCACTTTTTATTTTTGTTTTGTTTTGTTTTGTACATGTTTTTACTTGAAATAAAACATGTTTGGTATGTTATAACATATTTAATTGTTTTAAGAAACATTCAAAATAAATTTTAGATGTTTTGACTGTTTTTTAAAACAAACTAATTTATTTTTGAAACGAAAAAAATAAGAGCATGCAAAATATACTAAACAAATATGATTTTAAAATATAAGAAAAATAAGTGATCCCAAACAAGCCCTAAGAAAATTACTTGCATCTATTTCATTTTTTTATACTAATCATAATGAAGAAATAAAAATTTTACATTTTCAAAAGCTAATTTGAAGCTAAATCTGATTTTCTTCCAATGTTCAAAAATAAATTTATTATGCTATTGCTACTGAGAGGTTTCTTTTAATTGTGAATGATATTGATGATTCTTACTTTTTCTGTTCTAACAAATAAGTCTTTTGATGTGTTAATAAAATAAATAAATAACTGTCGTAGTAAGATATGTTGGTAAAATGAGACAATTTACTGAGAGATTTATTGATATTAAGCATATTTTTTTAACCATTAAGTTTCACTTAAGGTAGCCATTGAATTTATATTAGCCAAACATTTATTGAGCTAATGTAGGANTTACTCATCAAATAAATATAGGGATTTATCTTGTTCTTTGATAAGCTATTCGAAAGTAGTGGGAGTAGTGAGTGGATTGATATTTGAAAATAAAAAAGATTTATGTTGAAAATTATTTGAATGACCTTGTGTTCGAACTTTGATTTCGAGCTATGATATTAATGGTAAGATATAATTAGATAACATAATTTGTGAAGAGACTCCATTCACCAAAAAAATACTCTTTCTCCTAAATAATGATGGGTAATATCGTACAAAGCTTTAACTCAAAATATTTTTCTGAATATCCAAAATGATTGGACTATAACATTCATAAAATGCTGCAGTTTATTTATATTGCTACTTCTTTAAACCATATGAGCAAATTATGATAAGCTAAGGTGGTAGAGACTCATTTGTTATTGAAGAATTTGACAATTAAAAGAGAAAATATTTTAGCACTAGTTAGAGAATATAATAGGATAAAAATTAAAGTACTTAGTAAGGCCTCAAGATCATTAATCATAGTATTTATATTGTGGTTGAGTAAGGATATCATGAAGAAAGAAAATATTAGTTCTTATTGACTATGGTTATTGATTGTGTTTGATTCTTTTTGCGTTAATGATTATGATTTTGTGGTCATAACAAGCTATTTGAATTTGATAACTAAGGGGCCATTCGAGATCACTTTTTATTTTTGTTTTTGTTTTTGTTTTGTTTTGTTTTGTTTTGTACATGTTTTTACTTGAAATAAAATATGTTTAGTGTGTTATAATATATTTAATTGTTTTAAGAAACATTCAAAATAAATTTTAGATGTTTTGACTGTTTTTTAAAACAAACTAATTNGGTGTGTTATAATATATTTAATTGTTTTAAGAAACATTCAAAGTAAATTTTAGATGTTTTGACAGTTTTTTAAAACAAACTAATTTATTTTTCAAAAGAAAAAAATAAGAGCATGCAAAATATACTAAACAAACATAATTTTAAAATATAAGAAAAATAAGTGATCCCTAACAAACCCTAAGAAAATTACTCGCATCTATTTCATTTTTTTATTCTAATCATAATGAAGAAATAAAAATTTTACATTTTCAAAAGCTAATTTGAAGCTAAATCTGATTTTCTTCCAATGTTCAAAAATAAATTTATTATGCTATTGCTACTGAGAGGTTTCTTTTAATTGTGAATGATATTGATGATTCTTACTTTTTCTGTTCTAACAAATAAGTCTTTTGATTTGTTAATAAAAAAAAAAAACTGTTGTAGTAAGATATGTTGGTAAAATGAGACAATTTACTGAGAGAATTATTGATATTAAGCATATTTTCTTAACCATTAAGTTTCACTTAAGGTAGCCATTGAATTTATATTAGCCAAACATTTATTGAGCTAATGTAGGANTTGTTATAACAAATAAGTCTTTTGATTTGTTAATAAAAAAAATAAATAACTGTTGTAGTAAGATATATTGGTAAAATGAGACAATTTACTGAGAGATTTATTGATATTAAGCATATTTTCTTAACCATTAAGTTTCACTTAAGGTAGCCATTGAGTTTATATTAGCCAAACATTTATTGAGCTAATGTAGGACACGTGATCAATATTATAATGAAAAGTTTAATACACAAGGAGAATTTCATGAATTGAAGGCACACTTTTTAATAATATTTCTTAAGCATTTTATGTTCATTAACTCCAATTGTATTTGGTGGCTATTTCAAATAACATTGACAAGTGAATCATCCTTTTGAGATTACTTCAAGAATTATGAATATATTGGAGCATTTTGCAAGTAATATTTCTAAACTTTTAACATGAGAAAATTCTTAAGCATCTTAAAAATGTAGTGTTAATTACTAGCTGAAGATTGAATTTAGGTATCAGTTTGCAATGAGTTGGTAACACATGTTGAAGTTTGCATTTTTATATGTTTATTAGTTTCATAAAAATATATGTTTTTCTACTTAAAATACTAAATTAAGATCTTTTTTTATACTTATGCCCTGCCCAAGTGACAAAAAAGTACCGCTAGACTGAAAGGAAAATTTTATAAGGTGGTGGTGAGAACTGCAATGCTCAATGGCGCTGAATGTTGGCCTTTAAATGAGAATCATAAAAGTAAATTAAGCGTTGTTGAGATGAGAATGATTAGGTGGATGAGTCGCTTTACACTTAGAGAAAAAATGTGAAATGAATATATCCGTGATAGGGTTGGTGTAGCTCCAGTGACGAACAAAATTAGGGAGAGTTGTTTTAGATGGGTTGGCACATTAAACGTCGACCATCTGATGATCGGTTAGGAGAGTAGATATTCTAGATTCGACTTATGTTAAGAAAGCCAGAGGTAGACCTAGGAAGACTTGGGTATATTGTATAAAGAATGATCTTAATTTATTAGAATATGACACTAAATAGGACGCAATGGAGAAAAAGGATCCATGTAGCCGACCCCCCTTGGTGGGATAAAGGTTTTGTTGTTGTTGTTGTCGTCGTTGTACTTAAAATACTAAGATTGACAAAGAGGGTCTGATATATGTTTGATTGTTAGATGAAGCTGTTGTGGTAATGAGATATATTGAAATTTTTTTGACTTTATAGTAACAGTGCTCTTTTGGCAACTACGAATAAGTCATTACAATTCTTACTAAGAAAAAACCAGATGTCAAGTTTACGATGAAATTTGTCCAAGTACTCAGACAATGACTATTGATCATTAGGGAGGATGGATTGAAGTCTTTAATGAATAGAAGTGTCATTTTTTTGTAATGTCTTTGAAATTGATGTTTTAACTATAAATTTTACATTCAAGGTTTGTTGGCATGTAATATATAGAAATGAAGATGTATGAAACTTATATCATTATGTCAAATTGTTTTACTTTCCTGTTTTTAAACAATTTCAAGAGCCAAATGATTGTTTCTTTAAGGCTAATATTGAACTATTTTGTGTGATGTGTTTAAACCTAAGTGAACCATCCTTTGTTCTTGACAAGGGAAATAATTTACTTTCTGGAATTATGTATACATGATTTTCTATAGTTGAGTTTGTGGTTTTTGAGAATCGGTTTTTCACTTAATGATTGATATGCACAGTTGGTGAATCCACAATTTGGCTTATCTTGCAATAGAAACTTTTAAAATAGAAAAAGATGATGTGTCCTCTAGTTTACAAGCTCATTACTTTGGCATTAGCTTATTTATTTCATTACTTGCTATTGCAACTGTAGAGATAGCATTTTTTACTATGTGCATTGTCGAGCATCAATTGCATGACAAAATAGTTGATGAGATGCTTAATGAGTACCTCAATACTTATATCGAGATAGAAATATTTGACTTGAACTAAAATGTACTTGCTATGCAGCATTATCGAAGGATCTAAAAGAGGTTGCGAAGCTTTTAGTCAATTTTCAACTCTTCAATCGTAATAGAATCTATGCATATAAGAATTTGCTTTGAATTATATATTATTTACTTTTTAATATTAAATTTTTGTCTAATAATTTTCTCCACTGCCAAAAGAAACTTTGGGCTCACTTCTGTTTTTCTTAAACTTTTGTCAAAATCTACTCTTGTTGAACTTGAATTATTGAGGTCTACATTGGAGTTTAAAGGCCTTCGCTTGAGTAGATCTAAAACCGACTACATGAAATGTAATTTTAGTAGTAGTAGATCAGGTGACAGAGTTGTAACTATGGGCGATTAAATATTAAAATGTGATGTTTTGGGGCCACATCGATATGTCATTGTATTGACATTGTGCCCAATATAATACGTTTCACTTTGTATTTTTTATTGCTCATATTCATGGTTTACCGGTCGCTGCGAATTTCATGAATCTTGTCATTATGTGAAGAAAATAAATTTTAAGTTATCTAGCTTTTTCATGATTAATTATCAGTCTTAATTACATGATAGTGATGGTCTAAGTTTCACTGATTTTTGGTACTCTGAAAAGGGTGATGGTGGGAAAGTAAAAATATACCAATCTTCTGTCCTCAGAATACTGCTTATCTTCTGCTCTTCTTAAACATGGCACTACGAGCATTCTTTTTGCACTGGTCGTAATGGTGCTATGACATTATAGATTATAGTGGTTGATGTTCTTAGCCTTTATTATAGAAAAAAACATTTCCCTTTTAAAAACGAGTTAAACTTGCTTTGTAAGTGCAATTTTTTCTTATGGAAAATATTTCCTTTTCTTATTCTTGTTTTGATATTATCTGCAGGATGGCTTTGTTAAATGCAACTTACCCTGGACCTGCTTTGATAAGAACAGTTGGTATGCTTGCAGCTTGATTGTATCCATTTTTTCACCTAGATGTTCTTTCATTTATTTGGTTAGATTTCGCGTATAAGATTGAATTTTTAATATCTTACTTTTTCTAGCAATTCCGAGAATTTTAATGTAACCTAGTGATGCCTCTTTAATGTAACAATATTAATTAATTCTTTGTTGGACAGAACTACTAACTGTTTATCTTGTTCATTGCGCTATGAAGATATTTGGCCGCATTAACTTCCATGCAATTTAGTTAGAATAAGGAACATTTAGAATTCAAATGGTATGAATGTTACTGCTTGCTCTGACAATGCTGAAAGTGCTTAAAAAAGCGGATTGCAGCAGATCAAGTTGTTGATAGAACAAACATACTCAGAATGTTGGGAAGTTAGGTAGATTATTTGGCATCTGTTTGCAAATATTCAGCCTTTGAAAGGTGAATGTGATACACTGAACAAATGAACTTGAAATGATAAGTATCTGGTAAAAAGTATATAAGAAGGATTCAACTTTGGAATGAAAATCGTAACAGGCTTCGCCACTCTCACTATTAACCATTCAGGAGAGACAACTTTTTCTCTGATAGGACCTAGATCCCATTGAAGAACTTTCTTCACCATTAAGCTCCTAAGATAAGTTTTCGAAGTTGTGGTTCATCCCTAATGTCTGACCATTTGTTAGTGGGTACACTGCTAAACTTAATATACTATCCGAACTACTGTATATTATCTTCCAGAAGTAACTCAAAATCTTCTCATCTTTGACGAGTTGGACCTTCCTTAGTAGAGTCAACTTAGGAGGTGAGCTATATATCTAAAAAGTATGAAATCTTCTTATCTGAAGCTGTCCCGTGTCTGGTATCGACTCCTCAAACTCAGAGCTCTCTCTGATATCCTATGTTATTTCTGCTGATGCTTATCCGAATGCTTGTAAAAATGTTTTTCGAGGAACTATTATCTCACACTCTGCATGGACAACCATTTCCTTTGATTCATTACCTTCTAGAACAGCTACTGTCAACTGAGGTATAATCTATCTCCTAGGTTCAGCTCCAATAGATGACGTCTCTTCCTTGCTGGCTAGCAACTGATACTCCTCTTTTGTGTCCTCACTCTCTTTCATGTCTACTGTGTCATTGTTCATTTATTTAACTGACCCCTGATCTGTGAAAAAATTTGTTCCCCTGGTTGTGCAATATGATTCAATATGCCCAAATCTGTTTCAGTTGCAACACTCCTTGACCGAGATGGATTTGAGAATACAGATTAGTGCCCTTTTTTCTCCTTTTTAAACTAATGTCTTCTCAAGAAGGGTCATCTTGGATGTTCCCTAAGTGTACTTTAGTTGTATGATCCTTGGGTTGAACCCTACCTATAAGATGTGGTGGTCGCTCAACGTGTTTTCGCCACTTTTGAAGCTAGGGTCTTCAGTCTGTAGTGAGCTGGTAGTAATTGATGTTGGATCTCTTATTTCCTCTTGGACTAGATAATAATTTTGTTTTTTCCCTCACCTTGACATAGGTACTTCAAATTTTGACAGCAAATAATCCACTCTTCTTCAACTTGCCAGTGACTAGCTTCACCACTGTCTTGTGGGACGTTCGGACACTCAAATGCCTATTTCAAGGTTCATAGTCACTTAATGAGTTTGTCCTGATCCATGTGATCATCGAAATATGACAAATCCACCTGTATTTCAAAATTTTAGCTTTTCAGATATTTTAGGTCATATCTATTGTAGCTTTTCAGATATTTTAGGTCATATCTTTGATATAGAGATCCTTCATTCCTGGAATCCGCATGGTGGAATAGATTTACTCCATTCATTTGATGTAGCAAGTCACCAGTATAGCTACAAATGAACCATCCAAATTGCCTCCTCTCGAAGGTGGTAAGTCTCAGTTGTACTTTGCGGGTTTCCCATTGCATCTCCTTCTAAAAATTTTTTGGGCACCTTTTTGTGAATTTCTCATTAACAGTATTGTGCCCTTTCCTCTCAATCAGCCTTCCGACGATTATATCCTTGGCGGCATGGATAAGTTTTGGGTGTGGGAGATGTGTAAGGGCGATGTAGGGTGAGCAAGAAAGAAAAAAATTAGGTGAAGATATGTTTGGGTATGATAGGTGCTAGAAGCCTTATGATAAGATTAGGATTGTGCTAGCTATGATAACAAATAACATCGGAGTTAACCCAAACAATAATAGAAAAAATAAATATTATTACTGGAAGCAATTAGACAGTTACAATCAAACACACTTGAAACGGAAAATACAACACACTACACATAAAATCACGTTAGGGCTGGGCTCGGGTGATGGTGGTGACAGTTAGAGGGCTTGGTGAGATAATGGCAAGATAGGGAAGGGGGGTTTCCGAGCTGTGGATGAGGAGTGTCCGCGATTATGGGTGGCTGGAACAGCAGAACAACAAGGGGTGGCAACCCAAACAACAATAGTTGGCTGTTTGGTGCGGCTAGACAGCAGGAAAATAACAAGGGGGAGGCGTTGCGACAATGACAACAAGCTGGAATGAGGGAAAGACCTGTTCGGGTGGCTGGAACACCAGAAAACAGCCCAGACGGTTGTTTCCAGTTTCCGGGCGGTGACAACTAGCAGGAATGGCGGTGACAACGACTGTGAAGGAACATGACTGTGGGATCGTCAAAGGAGGACCATCCAGGGGTTGTGACAATGAGAAGGATGGTTGGACGACGAGGAACTACAGGAAGACATCAACAGGACTGTTGTCAGGGTAACTGCAATGAGGAGGAAGGCATGGTAGCGAAGTGATAGGGATGTGGGAAAGGGTAAGGAAGATAATCACCACCTGAAAACCAATACCCAACTGAAGCACTATTTGGAATCCTAGGATATAACCCTTAAAGGGAAGAATAGACGCCAGTGGCTGTCTCAATACAAAACACCAAAAAAAAAAAAAACTAATCCCAAAACATCGGTAATACAAATATACTAACGGGATAACGAGGAATGGCCTAAGTGGACTGGTAAACTGACATCGACAAAACCTGGTGGCTGGTTTGGTTCAGGCATAAAAATGATGCTTGCATGGTTTGACTCGGATCGCGTAAGAGGTGNGTTTTTGTCAATCTAAAATTTTTAATGCAAAATTAAAATGATCTATCCATTTTTCTAAATTTCATATAGAATCTGGTTAGATTTCTATTAAATTGAGTAGTTCATGAGAAATTGATGGAACTTTTGAGATTTACGATATATAAGCATGCAAATTTCACCCATTGCTGTAATCAACTTAATGCAATGATTTTCTGGATGGAAATTCCTTTATCAATAGATAAATATATTATCTCTTGCTATGATTTTTGAAGAAGGTAAAAATAAAATCACTAAATGATAGTAATTTTCCTGATTTCCAAATAAAGCTGAATGATTGTTTTTTAATCATAATTTGCTATTATGTTTTTCTTCTTTTGTATTGCCTCTCGCTGCTATAGGGGGTATTCTTACTCAATTATTTCTTTGCTTTGTATAATCAAGTTGTTATCTACTGCTCCCATTGTATATATTTTTATAATTTATTACAGGGAAGTCAGAAATTTGCTATAATCAGAGGCTACAGTTTACAAGGTCTAGGATAGCAGTGCCCTGTGTCGATTCTCAATGTTTTTACCGCAAACAAAGCCTTTCTTATGCTAGACGGCTTCGACTTGGTACACTGATTTGTGCTTCTGCTTTGGTATGTGCCCCTTTATCCTTAAAAAGAGTTGAAGCATATACGTGTTTCTTTGTTGTGGCTGTTAGAACTTTTTTCATTCATAAAAGTTCAAGCATATTGTTGTTTCCATATGTTCATGTTGGTACATGTATATTCATACTTTGCGTGTTCAAGATTTCACACATATACAACTTGTTCTACTTTAAAAATTTGTAGCCTCTCTGATCACGTGAGATTTAATATACCTTAAACCGGAATTAACCTAAACAATACTAGGTAGCAAATATTATTACTGAAGAGCTTATAGGTGATTACAATTGGCACACGGAAAGGGAAATAGCAACAATAGACATAGTCAAACACAACTAAAGCTGCATCCCAAGGGGTGGTGGCAGGTTCGGTGGGTTAGATGGATGGAGGTTGGTTGTAGTGGAAGATGGCAGTGGAGCAGCAGGTGAGGGAAAGAGGGTGGCTGGACTGCAGTTGGAGGAGATGGGTTTGGCTGGTCCGCAGAAGGGATGGTGCGATTATGCTGCAGGAGGGAAGAAGTGCGGCTGGGTGGTAAGAAAAGAGATGATGCACTGGAAGGTAGGCTGTTGGGGGGTGCTCACCCTTATGGGACAGCAGCAGACAACTGGATGGTAGGGATGTTAGGCGGCTGGAGGTTTTGATGGGTGGGGCTGTTTGGAGACTGGCTGGTGACTGGGAAGGGTGGAGGGAGGTTTGGGGCTTCAGGAAACTGCAAAGATGCTGTCCTTGTGGCAGCTGCAGCAGTTACGGAGATAGCGGCAGCGGAGGGAAGGTTGTGGAGGAATGGGAAAGTCTTGGATAATCACCACCTCAGAACAAGATACAAGCCAAGCACCACTCTCCCTTGGATGCAACCGTAGAAGGGAAAACCTGGAGATGTTGACGGCTATCATGATAGAAAACTCAACCAAAACAAAAAACCTGAAACATAGGAAGGAAATATATGCCCTAGATAATTAGGATTGTGCCTACTATTTGAAGGAGGTGCCAAACCTAAGAGGAGGAGCCAATCAACTCTCCGTGCTGGAACGCGGGTGGGGACTTCTGCGCCCCTCTCAAGCCCTATCAATACCTGTATCCTTTTTCCACTTTCCAAAGCTTTAATTGCTCCGTTCACCCTAAACAGCATTTTTTTCTTACCCAATTTTTTTAAGAAATTAACTAGTTATGGTATCGAAAATTTTTAACCGCTGGAAGGTTATAATAAATTCTTTTAACAAAAACATGTGGCTGTTTAGAGACTGGCTGGTGGCTGGGAAGGGTGGCGGGAGGTATGGGGCTGCAGGAAACTGCATAGATGCTGCTTTTGGGGCAGCTGCAGTAGTTACGACGATAGTGGCAGTGGAGGGAAGGTTGCTGAGGAATGGGAAAGTCTTGGATAATCACCACCTCAGAACAAGATACAAGCCAAGCACCACTCTACCTTGGATGCAACCGTAGAAAGAAAAACCTGGAGATGTTAATGGCTATCCTGATAGAAAACTAAACCTAAACAGAAAACCTAAAACATAGGAAGGAAATATATGCCCTGGATAATTAGGATTGGGCCTACTATTTAAAGGAGGTGCCAAACCTAAGAGGAGGAGTCAATCGACTCTCCGCTCTGGAACGCGGGTGGGAACTTCTGCGCCCCTCTCAAGCCCCATCAATACCTATATCCTTTTTCAACTGTCCAAATCTTTAATTGCTCCATTCACCCTAGAACAGCGTTTTTTTACCCAATTTTTTAAAGAAATTAACTAGTTATTGTTTCAAGATTTTTAACCGCTGGAAGGTTATAATAAATTCTTGTAACAAAAACATGCGGCTTTCCTCAAGACACTATATATATATATATGTAGATCTGTCTCTGTGTGTGTGTATTCATTTAATACGAAGGAATGAAATTGTTTCATGGAACCGATCACGAATTGACAAAGATAGTGCCCCTATTTTCTTTCTTGAGACCTATGTAAGCTTGTTTTGTAGAGTGCCATTATGACCCGTGAGTTGTGATTTAATTTATTCACTTACATTGTAGTACTCTAACTTTGCTTCACTGAAAGCTACACTACAGTGGAATCACTCTAAAAAATAACAAATCTTTCCACAAAACATTTATGTTCACCAAAATGAGTGCAACTGTAAGAGTGTTATGTTTTTTGTAAATTGTTTATTTTTGTTGTTTAAATTGATTATTATTTTGATGCAAGTTTCCATTAATATGAATCTGCTATATTGTTTCAGATGGGTTATTTCCCTCCACCTTCCCCACCTCTAGTACCCCTGTCCCTCATTTTTTACTGTCTGCTTCCGTCTATCATCACTCCCCTTCCGCCTTGAAAGTTAATTACCTGTTCTTTTATTTTTTTTATTTTGTTTTGTTTTGTCTATTTAAGGATGGCAAAATGTTTGATCATCAGGTAAAAGAAACATATTCCTTTCATGTGGTTACAGATTAATGAGCCGTATGCTTTATTTAATTAGCACTTTGAATAAGTTATGCATAATTTTACATTATTTAATATGATCACAGTTAACTTAGAAATAATTTGAAGTGATAATAATTAATGTATATTAAATATAATGAACTTTGTAATATTAAATTATGAATTTTGTTGAATTTACTATTAGCAAAGGATAAGGGTTATTATTTATTAGCATAACATTTCTTTTATTAGTTTTAGCATATATGAATAAACATAATTATTTTATGCGATTCAAAAATTAAATTTGACGCATTTTTGATTAAATTACTTTAAAATATCATAGCATGTAAATTTAATTATTTACAAATAAAGTAGCATCAAGCAATTATTATAGATAAGTTATTATTTTGTATAAACTATATTTATTATTTAGGAGTTATATTAAATTATCATATCTTACGTTTAAAAGTATTTTCTGTATTCATAATCAGAAAAATTAGTATTCTTAATATGATGTTATGATTTAAATAAAGTTTTTATGAGGTTTAATGTAATCTTTCTTATAATTAATGCTTATAATAGTAAGTAGTTATCACTTAATGATAATATAGAGCAGATTTACTAAAGTGGTGTTTTAGAAGCAAGTGAAAACACTTAGCGGGTATTTCATGAACTCCTAGAAACTAGCTAATTATCATTAATTTTTTGACATCTGAAAACAGCATCAGATGGACATGTTTTTTATGTTTGTCTTTTCTTTTCTCACAACAGAAAGCAGATTAAAGAAAAATAAAACTATTTCCAGAGATAATCTAAAGCTTTATTTGATGGTGCTGCATCAGTTTTGTTTTGTGCTTTCCTATTTTTGGAAATAAAGTTTCTTTTGCTTTCACCAACTTTTGCAAGTTCCTCCTCAAATTTTGAAGTCATATATAGGGCTGTAATTTAGCCAAGTATCTCCTGGAGTAGATATGGCTTGGCTATATTATAGGTTGTTTATTTTTGACTGGAGCTTAAGATGAGCTTTCAATTACATGTTCATACTTGGCTTGATTAAAATTTGTAAAAATTGCCCTTGGCTTGTAATTGATTTGTTTATATTAATTGAATGAGTATTCCAACAAGTGAATAAACAAGCTAACATTTTAATAAATACTTGGATTTTTGTAAATTTATTAACAAATGATTTTACAAATTAAAATTATTAAGCAATTGAATAAAATTTGAATTAGTATCCAACTAGTTTACATCAATTAAATTAAATAATAATAAGTTACAAGTAAACTTTGGTAGAAAAATTAGGATGGGATTTGGTTAGGGTCTTGGTAGAAAAATATTATGGAGATGATATCGAAATGTAAGGGATGATTGGGAAAGATTTCACATAAAGAAAAAAATTTAAAAAAACAAAACATAAAAATATATTGATAAAATGATATCACTCGTTAAAGTAATAGAGGTGTGAATATCACTAAATCTACACCTTTTGGTCAATCACCATACCTCCAGTTTTCAAATAAGTGTCAAGTAATAGAGGTGTGAAAATGTCAGATTGCAGCTAGAAAACTCCCATCAGGAGCGGTGGGAAAATGCTTGTTTCTGCGGGAGCTTTTTGAAATAGCTGCCAAAATATAGTTTACCCAAACGACCAAAACAACGTGCGGTGCTGCACCGCAGCGTCAAATGGAGCCTTAATCTTAGCAATTGGGGCAAAAATCTCTATGTAATCAATGCCATAGGTTTGTCTGAAATTTTTTTGCCTCACGTCTATGTTTTGGCCGACTCCTTTGTGTGCTTTGTATTTCATATTAAAGATTCATTTGCATGCAAAAATTTTTTTTTTCTTTTAGAATATTTGATACTTTCAAGTACCATTTCTTTCCGGTGCCTTAATTTGTTTATGAATTGTATTTTCTTATTAAACATGAACTTTTAAAGAACTTTGAATAATTTTTGACATTTTCAAGCTAGTAAGATTTGTAGTATATGCATATATGTTAGGGGATAATTTATTATATGAGATATTAGAACTGATTGGGTGTTTGGAATTTTTTCTAAGAATAGCAATGGTCATGTTAAGATTTTCATCGCTATCAATTTTATCTTGCCCTTGCGAATTGATGTTAGGAATTGGTTCATGCATTGGGTTAGAAAAAATGTTTTTTTGATATGCCAGTTAATATTTCCTAATGCTTGTAATAGATAATTTGCTTTATACTTTTCTTATTGTGCATGATTTTTGAATAATTTGGATTCAAATGGTTGAGGTTCAAGCAGGTTTGTAAGCGGTATAGGTCGAGTGATTAATAAGGTAGGGTTGGTATTATTGTAAAAACTTATAAAAAGAGTTAATGTTCCCACTTTGAATTGGTGTTTGTGAAAGAAGGATTGATTTTCAAACAATGTTACATCTATAATAGTAATCATTTTAGTATTGGGAGAATATTATTTATAACTTTCTTGGTGATAAGAGGAACTGATAAAAATATATTTTTTTGGCTTTTGGTTTAGTTTACTTCTTTGATGAGGAGGAATATGCGTAAAGCCAAAGTAGCCAAACACTTTGGTTGAATGATGCAGATAAGTCTATTTGTGAGATTAGGCATGGATGGGGGTTTGATAAGGATTTTAGTATTTTAGAATTTTTGATAATATATGATTATTGAGCTACGCCTAATAATTTTTGGGATAGTGCTAGTGATCATAATTGATCAAACTATGTAAGTGTTTTTTTAATGCAAACCCATTTTATTTAGTTTTAGATGCAAGAAGTTTGGGGAACATTTCCTCGTTAGAGGAGATATTCTCCAAGAATGGAATAAAAATATTTTTTTCCCATTGCCAGCTCTATAACAACAACAATAAGCCTTTGTCCAACTAAGTGGGGTTGGCTACATGAATCCTTTGTCTCCATTTTGTCTTATTGAGTGTCATTTTTTTTATTTCATTCTAATAAATTAAGATTATTTTTTATACAACACGCCCTATCCTTATTAGGTCTATCTCTACTTTTCTTAACATTAAGTGAAATTTAAAGCATCTAGTCTCCTAATAAGGTCAGATCTTCGATGTTTAACATGACCAAACCATCTAAGTGGACTCTCTAATCTTGTCTGTCGCTGAAGCTACTCCAACTCTTTCAAGGTTATATTCGTTTTACATTGTCTCTAATTGTAAAATCACTCATTCACTTAAGCTTTCTCATTTCGGCAACACTTAATTTAATACTTCTCCTTTACAAGCCAACATTTTGCACCATGAAGCATTGCTGGCCTCACCACCATCTTATAAAATTTTTATGTCTATCGTACAATAAGCCCTAAAGCATTTCTCTACTTCAACCATCCAACTTGAATTCTACTAATAACATCCCCTTCAAGTTTACCATCACTTTGAACAATAGACCCAATATATCTAAAACATTCACTCATTTTAATGACTTGATAACCAATTGTTACATCCTTACAACCAGATCTACTACTAAAATTACATTCTATGCATTCACTTTGAGATTTATTCAAATGTAAGCCTTTAGATTCTAAAGTTGTCACCTTCATAGATCAAGCTTTTTCTGAACTCTCTCTCTAGTCTTATCTGCAAGATGTATATCATCAACAAAAAACATACACCACGGTACCTTCTATAATTGTTCAATGAGAACGTTCATAACTAAAACAAAAAGATATGGGCTTAAATTCGACCCCCGATGTAATCCAACTTAAATAGGAAAATACTTGGTCAAGCTTCCTTGTGTTCGAGGACAAATAACAACTATAAAGTATATATTTTTAATGAATTGAATATAAGCAATATCAACACATTTCTTGTTTAGAACTCTCCAAAGTATTTCTGCTCGAACTTTGTCATAAGCTTTTCTAAATAAACAAAAATCATATGTAGTTCCTCTTTATTTTCTTAGTACTTCTTTATCAAACCTCTCAATAAGTGTATAACTTCCATAGTATACTGGCCTGACATGAATCCAAACTGATTTTAAGAAATTTTTGTAACACGTCGTAACCTATGTTCAATTATTCTCTTCCATTGTAGACAATGTATAGCTTCCCAATATCAGCTCTGAGGACTTAAAATTGGGCTTGGAATTGAGTCTTTATTGAGTGGAATATTTTTCAAAATAAAATTGGTTTCGGACTTATTTTTCATTGGAAAGATCCAACTGAATCTATTGCAGTCATAAAAAAATACATATAAACCATCTCACGCATAATATATTAGTGTATTTATATGATTTGTAAGTGAAAATGAAACACCTTAGGATTTTTATTGACACAGAGAAGAACAAACTTTTTATGCATATGAAATTTGGATGACCAAGTCATAAGAATGCCACAGTATGATTGTGCTTTCATCAAAGGAGGATACCTGCCGAGAATTTTCTCTTTTGGCTTTCAGGCTGTCCATAATATAGATGGTAGAGAAACAATTTTTTTTCTGGTTGATTTAACGAGTCCCTATCTTGGATATAACATTAATTAGAAAGAAAATTAATATTACAATTTATTTTTTCGAGGTAATGTTGCTGATTGATAATAGATGACTGGAATGCTAAAGAAGCAAGAGAACTAAGTTAAGAATTATAGAGCTAGAGATACTGATGGCAGGTCATTGCGATGTTGACCCATTGGTAGTTTTGACGGTATTTTTTTTTTAAACATGGATGAATGGTTTAAAATAATAAGATATTCATTATCATATTATCATTGGAGTCCACTATTTATGATTGTGGACATTGAAGGCATTTGAAGCCAATTAGTTTGAATGGGTAAGTGATGGCTTGGAGAAAGTTTCTTAGAGATTAGTTTTGTCATGTGATCTTAATTCATAGCAGGAGTTGGCACCTAAGGAATATCTTCTTCCAAATTTATTTTATTTTTAATCACCCTCATGATTTAATGAAAAAAATCCTTAGAGGAAGGATTAAAATGACATGTGGTACAATGAGTGTGTGGAAGATACAGTAGTATGGAAAAGAGTTAATAATGAGTAATTAAGGATAGCAAGGTATAACCACCGATTCAAGATGGTCATTGCTTTAATGCATGCGAGACATTCTAAGCTTCGACACAAGCTTCCGAGTTCTGTGAAACTGCTTTGACTCAAGATATGCTTGATGTTTTGGCTTCAACGTATGTTGTGCGTTACATCAAAATGATTGAGAAGTTTTTGACTGATGTTAAAGAAGGCAAGATCTCTATTGGACTCAATTAAATTTGAACCATTCAATCCAAAATCCTCTTTCTCCTTCATCAATTAAATCCCAAATATTCATTTGCCTCGTTAGATTGTGAATCACAATCCCTTCTTTACACTGTTGGTCTTGTGATCATGCCCCCATTGATTCCTTCTTGGATAAGCTTTCGTCTCGTATCATGATGCTTTCAATTGCTGCTTTCAAGATCCCATTTCTACTGAGCTCTTATTGTGACTTCATCTACCACTTGTTCAAACCCCATTCGCTCATGTGCCTTTTTGCAACTTCTGCACCAAGCTCCCTTCATGACTTCCTCA
The DNA here is from genome assembly GCA_002079205.1 of Phalaenopsis hybrid cultivar. NCBI lineage: Eukaryota > Viridiplantae > Streptophyta > Magnoliopsida > Asparagales > Orchidaceae > Phalaenopsis > Phalaenopsis hybrid cultivar. Next base: position 651,233 of record JXCR01093371.1, read on the forward strand.
TGATATTGCAATGACCTCAAGCTCTTGAATCAAGCTGGAGCTTGGCAATATAGGGATTAGCTAACTTCACGCTCAATGTTTGAGTTTGAGTTGAGTTTGAGTTTGAGTCTGTTTTCTTACAAACAAATTAAGCTTGACTTAACACATTATAGGTGTTGCTTTTATTCTTCTACTTGTTCAGAATCATTTTTAATATATTTTTCTAGAGTTCTAGTGTTTTCTAAATTTTTTATGTACTTATTCTGCAAGTGCTACATTTTGTTGTTTGTATTTTTAATCAATTATACTATGTTTAAAAAAAATGTGTCATGCACTATTACTCTTTTGCAATGGTGCGCTATTCGCCATTGGCAATTATGGGAGGATGAAATTAGTTGGAGTGTAAGCTGGATTGTATTCGAGCGTGTAGAAGTTGCAGCAGGCGTTGGCATGGGCTGGCTACACGGATTTGTTGGTTGTTGCTAGTGGCTGGAGTAGAATTTCACAGTATGTCCACTCTGAAATGATTGCTACATTTTTTTTTGTCAATATTGGTGCCCACTGTTGAAATCTACCTTTAGTACGTGTGGCAAAATGCTTAGTCTATGTATGAACTTCAACCGGCAAAATGGTTACTGTGCGTTATGTATGTTAAGTTCATGTGCTTGGCTACTAAGAGAAGATTAATACCAAATTCCAATATCTAGTGATTGAGACAACACTTCTTTTGAGGGAATTCTCATGCAAATAAAAAGTTGATAACTAGGAACTTAATTATGTATGAATCAAGACATTTAATTAGAAATGAGGACTTTGAGGATCTGTTTCTTAATTTTAAAATAACTGTATGCTCTTACAGAACTTGTCGAACCATTTAGAATTTTTTTGTTCCCTCCAAATTCAATTTATTAAGACATAAAGCCATTTATTTAAAATAGTTTTACATCATTTTGAGTGTTAANACACTTCTTTTGAGGGAATTCTCATGCAAATAAAAAGTTGATATCTAGGAACTTAATTATGTATGAATCAAGGCATTTGATTAGAAATGAGGACTTTGAGGATCTGTTTCTTAATTTTAAAATAACTGTATGCTCTTATAGAACTCGTCCAACTATTTAGAATTTTTTTTGTCCCTCCAAATTCAATTTATTAAGACATAAAGCCATTTATTTAAAATAGTTTTACATCATTTTGAGTGTTGATAGATTTATTAGCATGTAGGATTTTGTATATAACTAAATTTTATACACCATTTTTGATTTCTTATACACTTTAATCTAGTTGATGGTTTTAATTTGTTGGGCGGGGCTCCCACAAGCATCTCACCTGGTTGGATCAGGCTNCAACACTTCTTTTGAGGGAATTCCCATGCAAATAAAAAGTTGATAACTAGGAACTTAATTATGTATGAATCAAGGCATTTTATTAGAAATGAGAACTTTGAGGATCTGTTTCTTAATTTTAAAATAACTGTATGCTCTTATAAAACTCGTCGAACTATTTAGAATTTTTTTTGTCTCTCCAAATTCAATTTATTAAGACATAAAGCCATTTATTTAAAATAGTTTTACATCATTTTGAGTGTTAATAGATTTATTAGAATGTAGGTTTTTGTATATAACTAAATTTTATACACCATTTTTGATTTCTTAAACGCTTTAATCTAGTTGATGGTTTTAATTTGTTGGGCGGGGCTCCCACAAGCATCTCACCTGGTTGGATCAGGCTTGACGTTGGATTGAACTTACTAGATTATCGATCAGACATTATATCATGGAATTTGCCTCTACCTTCTCGTTTCTTCCATGGCCCCAAAGTTTCCTGCTGCTATTGTTGGCATTTTTACTTTTCCGGGAGTGTAGCTTTTTTTAATATAAGAATTAAACAATAATGACACCTCGGATTCATTTGTTTTTTTTCATTTTTAGAAAACTTGTTTTAAAAATAATGATTTTAATTTAATTAATTGGCTTTGTTTCAATGATTGGAATTTATTGAAAAGAAATGAAAAATATAGGCTGAAATACTTCATTCAATGTTTACAGTCATACTCGACCCATAAATTTTTAGGTTTTNCTGGCTTTTTTACTTTTCCGGGAGTGTAGCTTTTTTTTATATAAGAATTAAACAATTATGACAACTCGGATTCATTTGTTTTTTTCATTTTTAGAAAACTTGTTTTAAAAATAATGATTTTAATTTAATTAATTGGCTTTGTTTCAATGAATGAAAAATATAGGCTGAAATACTTCATTCAATGTTTACAGTCATACTCGACCCATAAATTTTTAGGTTTTNAGGCTTTGTTTCAATGAATGAAAAATATAGGCTGAAATCCTTCATTCAATGTTTACAGTCATACTCGACCCATAAATTTTTAGGTTTTTAAATCGGTTCTTCAACTTTCCCNCAGCTCCTCCGGAAGGGAAACAACCGATGGGCACAGACTTCAGTTAAATCATGTAAATTGGAAATTGCGGCATTTACATACATACCACTGTTAAACTGGAAAATTTTTAGTACCCAAGAGACATCAGACTTATACAGAGCATATTGAGTCGTGATATCCGTGTTATATCTTGTAAAACCTACATGTAATTAATATGTATCTTATATTAAGTTTCACTGTTCTGTTTTCATATATTTGTAGGTTACAATTAGGTTATGAGGAGATTACAGAGGGAATAACGCAGATATAACTCTGATGTACCCTCTGTATAACCCTGACGTACGCAATGCTGTGTACATCTTACGCACGCAATTTTTTCCCCTGTTATATATATTATATGTAAAAAGAAGGTTTGATGTTAAACATGTAAATGCATAAAATTTAAGTTGTAGGCATGNGTGTTTTTTTAATGCAATCCCATTTTATTTTGTTTTAGATGCAAGAAATTTGGGGAACATTTCCTCTTTAGAGGAGATATTCTCCAAGAATGGAATGAAAATATTTTTTTCCCATTGCCAGCTCTATAACAACAACAACNTTTTTTAATGCAATCCCATTTTATTTTGTTTTAGATGCAAGAAATTTGGGGAACATTTTCTCGTTAGAGGAGATATTCTCCAAGAATGGAATGAAAATATTTTTTTCCCATTGCCAGCTCTATAACAACAACAACAAGCCTTTGTCCAACTAAGTGGGGTCGGCTACATGAATGCTTTTTCTCCATTTTGTCTTATTGAGTGTCATTTTTTTATTTCATTCTAATAAATTAAGATCGTTTTTTATACAACACGCCCAAGCCTTATTAGGTTTATCTCTACTTTTCTTAACATTAAGTGAAATTTAAAACATCTAGTCTCCTAATAAGGTCAGATCTTCGATATTTAACATGACCAAACCATCTAAGTGGACTCTCTAATCTTGTCTGTCGCTAAAGCTACTCCAACTCTTTCAAGGTTATATTCGTTTTGCATTTTGTCTCTAATTGTAAAATCACTCATTCACTTGAGCTTTCTCATTTCGGCAACACTTAATTTAATACTTATCTTTTACAAGCCAACATTTTGCACCATGAAGCATTCAGGCCTCACCACCATTTTATAAAATTTTTTTGTCTATCGTACAATAGCTCTGAAGCATTTCTCTACTTCAACCATCCGACTTGAATTCTACTAATAACATCCCGTTCAAGTTTACCATCACTTTGAACAATAAACCCAATATATCTAAAACATTCACTCCTTTTAATGACTTGATCACCAATTGTTACATCCTTACAACCAGATCTACTACTAAAATTACATTCTATGCATTCACTTTGAGATTTATTTAAATGTAAGCCTTTAGATTCTAAAGTTGTCACCTCCATAGATCAAGCTTTTTCTGAACTCTCTCTCTAGTCTTATCCGCAAGATGTATATCATCAACAAAAAACATACACCATGGTACCTTCTGTAATTGTTCAATGAGAACATTCATAACTAAAACAAAAAGATATGGGCTTAAATTCGACCCCCGATGTAATCCAACCGAAATAAGAAAATACTTGTCAAGCTTCCTTGTGTTCGAACACAAATAATAACTCTAGTGTATATATTTTTAATGAATTGAATATAAGCAATATCAACACATTTCTTGTTTAGAACTCTCCAAAGTATTTCTGCTTGAACTTTATCATAAACTTTTAAACAAAAATCATATGTAGTTTCTCTTTATTTTCTTAGTACTTCTCTATCAAACCTCTCAATAAGTGTATAACTTCCATAGTAGATTGGCCTGACATGAATCCAAATTGATTTTAAGGAATTTTTGTAACACGTCGTAACCTATGTTCAATTATTCTCTTCCATAATAGACAATGTATAGCTTACCATTGTCAGCTCTGAGGACTTAAAATTGGGGTTGGAATTGAGTCTTTATTGAGTGGAATATTTTTCAAACTAAATTGGTTTCGGACTTATTTTACATGGGAAAGATCTAACTGAATCTATTGCAGTCATAAAAAAATACATATAAACCATCTCATGCATAATATATTAGTGTATTTATATGATTTGTAAGTGCAAATGAAACACCTTAGGATTTTTATTGACACAAAGAGAAGAACGAACTTTTTATGCATATGAAATTTGGATGACCAAGTCATACGAATGCCACAGTATGATTGTGCTTTCATCAAAGGAGGATACCTACCGAGAATTTTCTCTTTTGGCTTTCAGGCTGTCCATAATATAGATGGTAAAGAAACAATTTTTTTGCCTGGTTGATTTAACGAGTCCCTATCTTGGAAATTACATTAATTAGAAAGAAAATTAATATTACAATTTATTTTTTCGGGGTAATGTTGCAGATTGATTATAGATGANGCCTGGTTGATTTAACGAGTCCCTATCTTGGAAATCACATTAATTAGAAAGAAAATTAATATTACAATTTATTTTTTCGGGGTAATGTTGCAGATTGATTATAGATGACTGGAATGCTAAAGAACCAAGAGAACTAAGTTAAGAATTATAGAGCTAGAGATATTGATGGCAGGTCATTGCGATGTTGACCCATTGCTAATTTTGAGGGTATAATTTTTTAAACATGGATGAATGGTTTAAAATAATAAGATATCCATTATCATATTATCATTGGAGTCCACTATTTATGATTGTGGACATTGAAGGCATTTGAAGCCAATTAGTTTGAATGGGTAAGTGATGGCTTGGAGAAAGTTTCTTAGAGATTAGTTTTGTCATGTGATCTTAATTCATAGCAGGAGTTGGCACCTAAGGAATATCTTCTTCCAAAGCTATTTTATTTTTAATCACCCTCCTGATTCAACGAAAAAAATCCTTAGAGGAAGGATTAAAAAGACATGTAGTACAATGAGTGTGTGGAAGATACAGTAGTATGGAAAAGAGATAATAATGAATAATTAAGGATAGCAAGGTATGACCACCGATTCAAGATGGTCATTGCTTTATTGCATGCGAGACATTCTAAGCTTCGACACAAGCTTCCGAGTTCTGAGACATTGCTTTGACTCGAGATATGCTTGATGTTTTGGCTTCCACGTATGTTGTGCGTTACAGCAAAATAATTGAGAAGTCTTTGACTGATGTTAAAGAAGGCAAGGGCTCTATTGGACTCAATTAAATTTGAACCATTCAATCCAAAATCCTCTTTCTCCTTTATCAATTAAATCCCAAATATTCAATTGCATCGTTGGATTGTGAATCACAATCCCTTCTTCACACTGTTGGTCTTGTGATCATGCCCCCATTGATTCCTTCTTGGATGAGCTTTCGTACCGTATCATGATGCTTTCAATTGCTGCTTTCAATTGCTGCTTTCAAGATCCCATTTCTACTGAGCTCTTATTGTGACTTCATCTACTGCTTATTCAAACCCCATTCACTCATGTGCCTTTTTGCAACTTTTGCACCAAGCTCCCTTCATGACTTCCTCATGATTTTGCAATGACCTCAAGCTCTTGAATCAAGCTGGAGCTTGGCAATATAGGGATTAGCTAACTTCACGCTCAATGTTTGAGTTTGATTTTAGTTTTAGTTTGAGTCTGTTTTCTTACAAACAAATTAAGCTTGAGTTAGCTGTGATTTAAGCTTGACTTAACAAATTATAGGTGTTGCTTTTATTCTTCTACATGTTCAGAATCATTTTTAATATATTTTTCTAGAGTTCTAGTGTTTTCTAAAATTTTTATGTACTTATTCTGCAAGTGCTACATTTTTTTGTTTGTATTTTTAATCAATTATACTATGTTTAAAAAAAATGTGTCATGCACTATGACTCTTGTGCAATGGTGTGCTATTCGCCATTGGCAATTATGGGAGGATGAAATTAGTTGGGGTGTAAGCTGGATTGTATTCGAGCGTGTAGAAGTTGCAGCAGGCGTTGGCATGGGCTGGCTACACAGATTTGNATTGGGGTGTAAGCTGGATTGTATTCGAGCGTGTAGAAGTTGCTGGAGGCGTTGGCATGGGCTGGCTACACAGATTTGTTGGTTGTTGCTAGTGGCTGGAGTAGAATTTCACAATATGTCCACTCTGAAATGATTGCTACATTTTTCTTGTCAATATTGGTGCCCACTGTTGAAATCTACCTTTAGTACGTGTGGCAAAATGGTTAGTCTATGTATGAACTTCAACCCGCAAAATGGTTACTGTACGTTATGTATGTTAAGTTCATGTGCTTGGCTACCGAGAGAAGATTAATACCAAATNTCTTTAGTACGTGTGGCAAAATGGTTAGTCTATGTATGAACTTCAACCTGCAAAATGGTTACTGTACGTTATGTATGTTAAGTTCATGTGCTTGGCTACCGAGAGAAGATTAATACCAAATTCGAAGATCTAGTGATTGAGAACACTTCTTTTGAGGGAATTCTCATGCAAATAAAAAGTTGATATCTAGGAACTTAATTATGTATGAATCAAGGCATTTGATTAGAAATGAGGACTTTGAGGATCTGTTTCTTAATTTTAAAATAACTGTATGCTCTTATAGAACTCGTCCAACTATTTAGAATTTTTTTTGTCCCTCCAAATTCAATTTATTAAGACATAAAGCCATTTATTTAAAATAGTTTTACATCATTTTGAGTGTTGATAGATTTATTAGCATGTAGGATTTTGTATATAACTAAATTTTATACACCATTTTTGATTTCTTATACACTTTAATCTAGTTGATGGTTTTAATTTGTTGGGCGGGGCTCCCACAAGCATCTCACCTGGTTGGATCAGGCTTGACGTTGGATTGAACTTACTAGATTATCGATCAGACATTATATCATGGAATTTGCCTCTACCTTCTCGTTTCTTCCATGGCCCCAAAGTTTCCTGCTGCTATTGCTGGCTTTTTTACTTTTCCGGGAGTGTAGCTTTTTTTTATATAAGAATTAAACAATTATGACAACTCGGATTCATTTGTTTTTTTCATTTTTAGAAAACTTGTTTTAAAAATAATGATTTTAATTTAATTAATAGGCTTTGTTTCAATGAATGAAAAATATAGGCTGAAATCCTTCATTCAATGTTTACAGTCATACTCGACCCATAAATTTTTAGGTTTTTAAATCGGTTCTTCAACTTTCCCTCAATCCAAACAAAGACTTTGCGTATGAAAATGAAATGAATTACTTAATGATAGTTTCTAACTTCATTTAACTAAATGATGGATTTAATAAATTTCTCCGTTTTCAGCACGTGCCTCCTAATTTCAAGCAGCCAGATTGTCTTCTTTGCTCTTTTCTCTTGCAGCTTTTCCTTGTAGCTTCAAAGGGCAATGTAGCGACTAATACTGATTCTTCTTACCGCAGAACGCGAAATGTGCGGCAGAGCAAACACAGACCGTTCAACGTCAATCTACCACGATCACTAATGCTCCCTTACAAAGTAAGCATCNTGATCGTGTTCGCTCGTTAGCTTATCGAACGAAATTAACAAGCTGAACACGAGCTATGCATCTACAACTAACTATATCACCGAATTAGAACTCACAACAATATAATGACTTCGAAAAGAAGCCTAGAGAAAATTATAATTGAAAGCTAAATAATGAATCAAGGCTCAAAACAAGGAAGCTTCCGGGATCTAAACTTTTCATGCTACTAGGTTAATTTTGTGGGAAAAAAAAGGGGGATTAAGAAAAGGTGGTACAAGAATTCTTCGAGCCTCCATTAGCAAAGATCCATGTGATCTTGCATGCCTTCATTCTTAAAATTAAGGGTGTTAAATATTGACCTGGTAAGCCAATTCGACTCCAACACAACTAAAAAAATTGGGGTTTGGGTTGACTTAAATTAATTTTTAAGTTTGGGCTCGTATCCAGAATTTGAACATGTTTAATTTTTAAGGTTAAATTTTGGTTGACTCGCAACATGAAATTGATCCAAATTTAAACCACCGACTCGAAATTAGCTCGAATTTGACTCAAAGTTGGATTGAATTTGACCCAAATAATTATTATACATATATTAAATGACTTATGAGAGTTAGGTTCGGGTCATTCAAGATAATGCTAGTCTGGTTTAGGTTAGACTTTATGACCAATTTAATATTCATGTTAGGTTCAGATTAAACGGTTTTGGGTCAGACCCATACCAACCAGTGAGCCTAATTTGACACCCCTACTAAAACCATCATTACTGTTGATCAATAGATGATATCCTAATCCAACTAGCATCTCTGTTGTTGCTTCCCCTGATCATCTTCGTGAATTTGAATTCTAAACTAAGCTTGTAATAAACGATGATGAAATGTACCTCCCATTGCAGCCAAAGTAAACTTTGACACCCCTAAACTCCTTGATGGCCTGCCATAAGCCTTAGTACTCAAAAAAAAAAAAAAAAATTGCATATGAAATCAACAAAACAATCATCATGGTATATATGCAACTGCTTAAAACCTAGACAACCGAGTTGAGATACAATTGAAATTTTACAAGTAGTTGAAAAATAAAAAATACTTTTCGTATCATCATTGTTATCGTCATCAACTTTCCTATAAAAATGAAATTTAACCATCAAAATGCTCTAATTAACTAGATTAATAGAAAATTTATTAGGAGAAAAAGATAGGATATGATTACATGAAATATTTTGAGTACTTCCTCCTAAACTTGTAATATATGATGATGAAATATATTTCCCATGAAGGCAAAGTAAACTTTGACACTCCTAAACTCCTTGATGGCTTGCCATAAGCTTTAGTACTCAAAAAAAAAAAAAAAATAAAAAAAAATAAAAAAATAAAAAACCTGCATCTGAAGTCAACAAAGCTATCATTATGGTATATAAGCAACTACTTAAAACCTGAGTTGAGATAAAATTGAAGTTTTACAAGTATTTGAAAAATAAAAACTACTTTTGGTATCATCATTGTTATCATCATCAACTTTCCTATAAAAATGAAAATTAACGATCAAAATGCTCGAATCCACTAGATTAATTAAAAATTCATTAGGAGAAATAGATAAGAAATGATTACATGAAATCTAGTGAGTCCTTCCTCCTAAGTTGCTAAGGTACATATGCCACAAGGGATATCCCAACACGAACTCCAAAAAGGAGCATGAACCTCAAATAGTAGGGAGATGATTTAAGGTAAAATGCAACAAAGCACAACAATAAAATGGCCACCTCATGAAGTTTAGGAAAATTTTACTTTTATCACTATTGCCAATAAAAGATTTGAAATATTTTGATCCCAAAAATCTTTCACATAATAATAAGTAAAACCCTAACTAATCTTATCCTCAAGGTCTCTTGTGGAACTGCATAATAGGAGGGGCGGTTCATATTGATCAATATAAAAAAGACTACAAATGCAAAAATGAGTTAAGGAAATCTCTATAAGAAGACATCACTAGAACATTCATTGAAACAAAGAAGTTTATGCGAAAGTAAATAATAATACACTGTAGTAATCAAAGTCCATGAACAATAATTCTTAACTTTCAAGTCAAAAAAAATAAAATTATCAAAATAATTTATGAAATTTGGAAAATATTCTTTCATGACATTCATGAAATAAGTCATACCGATACTCTTAAATGCTTGGAATAAAGCATATTTATGGTGTTTTTAAAATCTTACAAAATTATTTATGAAAAGTGAAACCACAACAACAATAAAAAATATTGAATAACACATAAGAAGTTTGTTAAATAAGGTTATAGGAATTAAAGTATAACTATTATATANACTAATAAAAGATTTGAAATAGTTTGATCCCAAAAATCTTTCACATAATAATAAATAAAACCCTAACTAATCTTATCCTCAAGGTCTCTTATGGAACTGCCTAATAGGAGGGGCGGCTCATATTGATTAATATAAAAAAGATTACCAATGCAAAAATGAGTTAAAGAAGTCTTTATAAGAAGAAATCACTAGAACATTCATTGAAACAAAGAAGTTTATACAAAAGTAAATAATAATACACTGTAGTAATCATAGTCCATGAACAANATGGAAATGCCTAATAGGAGGGGTGGCTCATATTGATCAATATAAAAAAGATTACCAATGCAAAAATGAGTTAAAGAAGTCTCTATAAGAAGACATCACTAGATCATTCATTGAAACAAAGAAGTTTATACAAAAGTAAATAATAATACACTGTAGTAATCATAGTCCATGAACAATAATTCTTAACTTTCAAGTCGAAAAAAATAAAATTATCAAAATAATTTATGAAATTTGGAAAATATTCTTTCATGACATTCATGAAATAAGTCATACCGATACTCTTAAATGCTTGGCATAAAGCATATTTATGGTGTTTTTAAAATCTTACAAAATTATTTATGAAAAGTGAAGCCACAACAACAGTAAAAAATATTGAATAACACATAAGAAGTTTGTTAAATAAGGTTATAGGAATTAAAGTATAACTATTATATAGAAGGAGAATCCCAAAGAGATGAAAAAAAAAAAGAAACTTCAATTTTTAATTATAAGATATGTTGGTGCCATCTTATATAGATTTAGTGAAGTTGCTCAAATTTTCTCCAAGTTTAGCAAACTAATCAACACAATGATTTNCAAAAAAAAAAGAGAAACTTCAATTTTTAATTATAAGATATGTTGGTTCCATCTTATATAGATTTAGTGAAGTTGCTCAAATTTTCTCCAAGTTTAGCAAACTAATCAACACAATGATTTCCTTCACGATGTATATAAGATGTTTGGTATTCAAATTCCAAAAATAAATTATGAGTATCTTTAAGTGAATAAAAAACTTGAAAAGTTGATGATACATCAACAAAAATCCTTAAGACTAGATTAAAAATAACTACAATGTCCAATCCAATCCATTTTTTCTTAAAATGAAGAGATTTAGTGTGGTTTAAACTTAAACTAAGGACAAGAAATATTGTAAATATAATATTACATGGAGACAAGCGATAAACAAAACCAATTATAAGTTGGCCATTTGCATTAAGAGTCAATCTCAAATTCAAAGATTGTATTAGTCCCAAACCAATCAATATTTAACATAATAAGATCAGGGGGAGTCTTAATCAAAGTAACACAATAAGTTTAGGGCAATAATCCTTAACCAGATTAATATCAAGGCTTTACATCATCCAATTGCATGCCTTACAAGTTTTATATTTAATTTACTTTGATTTAAATATCAATTTACTTCTTTGTTTAGTAAAATTAATAATTCCCAAATAGTTCATACAAATTACTTTATGCCTGAAATATTTTTTTTTTCATGCAAATAAACCAATATATGAAAGTGGGATATTAGCTTTAAGATGGCCTTTGTTGGTGCCATATGGGGAGTAATACATGCATTTATAAAAAAATCACAACTATTAAGTTGAGGGTAAAGAAGGGATACTTTGAAAATGTTATCCAACCATTTCGAAAGTATTGAAGCAATGGGGCCATCAACAAGAACATGGTTGACATCCTTAATATGAACACACCATTGATATTTGAAAGAGAGATATAATCCATTTTTCCATAATGAACACTCTATATGTATGTAGCTATGAATGCTTTTCTGATGAAAAAAGATTTACGACCATAAAAGTATCATCTTGTCTTCATAATCTAAAAATCTCGAATGATTACATTACTATCAATGTCATTAAATATAATTCTCAATGTAAGCGGCCAAGATATCTTTCATCCATTGATCTTTAATTATATAATGTAGTCAATTTTTTATAATTTTTATAGGAGAAAAAAACCCTTTCAACAGTTGCTGTATGAATATATAAAATTAATGTTAGCTTCAATAACTTAAAAATAAAATGATATAATATGATATTTTCTTTGTTTGAATTATTTATTCTGCTAGAGTTTCAATATATTTAAAAATGAAAATTTTACATCAAATCACATATTTATAATATAAATTTCTATTTGATTATAAAAAAAATATTAAATCTTTGAATTGAAATCAATTGAATTAAATTGCATTATTTTGATTAGCTTATCTTTATCGAATGTAGTGAATGAATACGTTGGATTCAAACTTGTGATATACAAAAATAAATTTTTATTTGCTTCTGTGAAATGATTATTCGATTCTTGAAGTTGCATATTAATGGTTCTAAAATATTTCAATTAGAAAATGATGTAAATTATTTATATGAATGATTTATTTATTAATCATAAAATGAATAATTATTTTTTTGTTGATGACAAAATAAATATATTATGTTAATAAAATCTTCACTCTTGTTATCTCTCATATTTGCAATCTTATTTTTGGTATTTAAGCTAAATACATAGCATTCACAATATTTATTTTTTTATTTTTATTTTTATTTTGTGTAATGCTTGTGACAATTCAATAATGATTTCAAGAATGTCTTTTGTCAATTGAAGACTAAAATATAACTTAAATGCTGGGATTGTATCTAATATCATTCAGGCTTCTTCGCTTTGTTAAGAAATTATGTCATCACTTAATTTTTTTTTAAATACATCGACTATTAAGGAAAATATTTTAATCAATCTCATAAGTGGTTATAATGTGAACTCAATTGTGCATCCCTTCCTCGTTTAAGAGTAATCTCTTGGTTTTCTTCATACCTTATAATATATATATATATATATATATATATATATATATATATATATATATATATATATATATATATATATATATATATATATATATATATATATATATATATATATATAAACAAACATATAT